>JAVGVS010001070.1:0-17489 GCA_032718565.1 Distichodus sexfasciatus
CTATGGTTAGGTTTAGGGTTAGGACTAAATAATGGATAGGTTTAGGGTGAGGATTAGATGAGCATATTTAATGTTAGAACTAGACAAAGGTAAGTTTAGGATTAAAGGATGATTTAGGTTTATTGCTAGGATTGGGCAATGATTAGGTTTAGGATTAAGACTAGATGCTAGTTGATTTTATGGTTATAACTGTACTTTTGTTCACTATAACTGTCCTACTATTTAAGATTAAGGGTGTTAGATGAGTATTAGAGCTAGAATTAGATGATGGTTAGGATTAGGGTAGCATTAAATCATGGTTAGGTTTAAGGTTAGGATTAAATTATGGATAGGTTTAGGAATTATCACGTTTAAGGTTAGAACTGGACAAAGTTAGTTTTAGGGTTAATGGATGGTTTTCTTAGGTTTAGTGTGAGGATTAGGTGATGGTTTCAGTTTAGGTTTAGGATTAGATGATGACTAAATTTAGTATTAGGACTAAATTATGGATTAGATAATCCTACCATAATACCATCACTGTAAAATGAAATGGAATACAGGTTTTATTATTTCCAACATAGACAAATATCCACATGAGCATCAACTTGGGCAGCAAATTAGACCAAACACTGAGTTTTAACCTAGTCTTGTGATTAAGTGGTATTGCTTCTTGACATTGGGGAATTAGCGTGGTTCAATGCTCATGTCCACGTATGTGCTATGTTTGTGTTTGCCAGATTGCTGTGTCTGCTTTTAGCCTGATCGATACGTAGTTGGTATTGATCTGCGCCTGCCATACGAGCAGTTTGTTTCTAATCAAACTACAGCAGCTCTCTAAATGGTCCTGTTAATAACCCGAAGTAAATAAATAACGTCCGGGGCTCAACTTAAACTCCACAGTGAATTCAGCAGTGAATTAAAAATGCTCGACTCGATGAGAGACTGAATTCCCAGTTTAGACTTTGTTCTGGTCATTTTAGAGGATCAGGATTAGATGGCCATGATTCAGGTTAGAACTAGAGTACTGTTAAGTTTAGGATTAGTCAATGATTGGGTTTAGGGTTAAGATTAGACAATTATTAGGTTTAGGGTTAGGATTAAGACTAGATGATTGGTTTTAGGGTTAGAGTTACTACTGTTAGATTTGTGATTATGGGATGGTTAGATGAGGATTAGAGCTAGAATTAGATGATTAGGTTAGTTTTAAATCATATTTAGGTTTTATGCTATGTTTAGGATTAGATAATGATTAGGATTAAATGATGGATAGGTTTAGGGTGAGAATTAGATGATCAGGTATAAGGTTAGAACTAGACAAAGTTAGGGTTAGGATTTGGGTTAGAGTTAGACGATGATTATTCTTAGGATTAAGGTTAGATTATGGTTGGTTTTAGGGTTAGAAATATACTATTGTTAGATTCATGATTAAGGGATTAGAACTACACTGCTGTTAGGTTTAGGGCTAAATTAGATGGTATGGATTAAGATTAGGATAAAATGATAATGTGTGGGGTTCGGATTAAATTTGAGTTAAGTTTAAGGTTAGAACTAGACTGTTTTTATGTTTAGTATTAAGATCAGATGATGAAAAGTGGAACTCGAATGATACAAATGGAAGTGCCACCTGAGGCAGTTTCTGGGTAAAACTTATTCACGTTGGCCAGGAGGTTCATTTTTAGTCTCCAGACTGAGTTTAGTGGGTCGGGTGAGCAAATTAGGAGCAGGATGTTTTGGGAGAGATTAAAGACAGTGCTGTAAATGTGAAATGAAAAGGCGTATGGTATAATTTGAACGGTAAAAGGTTGGTGTTGGTTGAGCTGGTCACAGTTAAAAAATTGTAACTCTCTCTCACTATCTCTCTCTGTCTCTGTGTCTCTCTCTCTGTGTCTCTGTCTGTCTCTCTTTCTCTCTCTGTGTGTGTCTCTCTCTCTGTGTCACTCTCTCTGTGTCTCGCTCTCTCTCTCGCTCTGTCCCTCTCTGTCTCACTGTCTCTGTGTCTCGCACTCGCTCTGTCTCGCACTCGCTCTGTGTCTCGCACTCGCTCTGTGTCTCGCACTCGCTCTGTGTCTCGCACTCGCTCTGTGTCTCGCACTCGCGCTCTCTCTCTGTGTCTCTGTCTCGCGCTCTCTCTCTCTCTCTCTCTCTCTGTGTCTCTCTCTCTCTCTCTGTCTCTCTCTCTGTCTCTCTCTCTCTCTCTCTCTCTCTCTCTCTCTCTCTGTGTCTCGCTGTCTCACTCTCTCTGTGTCTCACTCTGTGTCTCGCTCTCACTCTGTGTCTCGCTCTCACTCTGTGTCTCGCTCTCACTCTGTGTCTCGCTCTCTCTCTGTGTCTCTGTCTCTGTGTCTCTGTCTCTGTGTCTCTGTCTCTGTGTCTCTGTCTCTGTCTCTGTGTCTCGCTCTCGCTCTGTGTCTCGCTCTCGCTCTCTCTCTCTCTCAGTGTTGGCTGGATCCCACTAAAGAGATCAAGCGTCAGATCCGCAGTAAGTTATTTTGAATTTATTGTGCTTTTTCCTCACTTCACCTTCCTCATTGATCCTGGCTTTATAGCTCCTAAATGGATGGGCTACCCACTAGCATTTAGCTATGAAAGGATATTTACACAGAAACCCCCAAAGATAACATTTACATTTACAGCATTTGGCGGATGCTCTTATCCAGAGCCACTTCCATTTCCCTGATTTCACAGACAGTCTCTCTGAGAGCAACTTGGGCTTAAGGGTTAGGGAGCCAGTGGTGCTAGTGCTGGAGGTAAGATTTGAACCCTCTTAGTCCAGAGGCGAGTGTCCTAACCACCTCCACCACCACCACCATCTTTTAAAGGAGCTTCCATGTGAGTTTGTGTTAACCCGAGCCCGAGCGTGCAGGGTGTTTTAAGCACCCCTGTAGACACAGATTTTTCTTGCGAATGTTCGTGCCATATTGTGCCATATCGCACAGGCCTAAACATAGTTACTGTATATAGGAACATGTAGTGAAAGTTTGATGGAACATAATTTAATGAAATGAATGGGATGACATATGACTGAGATATCAACATTCAAAGGAGTCGGGTTTCTCCTGTCACGCCAAGTGAGAAACGGAGAAATCTGCCTTTGAAGTTGACTATCGCCGTAGCACTCACAGACGCTTGGTGCGGTCGCGGCTACGTTTGCATTTACGGTAGCCTACGCTGCATTCACAGCCACACGGATAGCCTACCTGCGTTAAGAAATATCTTCACGCTAGTCAACCAGTGGATTTACCGTAAATATTGAAGTAGAGCGGTCAAAACAGAAACTTTTAACATTCTGCTGGAATCGAATTCCTCACCTCAAGAAAGTCACGTTTTTAGGAAATTTATTCACAACAGTACAGTATAGACCTTCCACTGTTTCAAAACACTAAAAACAAAAAATCCAAAATTTTACCCCTCGCAACATAAACGCTCGTTTTTCTCGGGATACCTCTGTTGCAACAAGGGACTGGTTTCGCTGTGCAGAGTCACAAATATGTTCTTACTTATTGCAGATATGTGTGTATGGTAAAGGGCAGTGTGCTTCTTTTGATGTGTAATAAAGACATAAAAGCGTAAAACGGCAGGAAGAGTTCACACGAGTCAGACGGTGTTATTAAGAACCTTCATTTACAAGCCTGGTTATAACAGAAAGAGAAGGAGAAGGAAAGAGGCAGCACGTCCTGGCAGAATTTTAGGTACTTCCCTCTGTGTGTGTGTGTGTGCGCGTGTGTGTGTGAGACTGAGAAAGATGGAGTATGTGTTCTGAGGAGGAAATTGTACTATCATGAAGTAATCTATGAGATCAGGTTTTCCCCAATATCTACAGATGGAGAGGGAGAAGAAGGGGGGAGCAGAGAAAGGTTGAGAGAGAAAGAGGATGGGGAGGAGAAAGGGGGAAAGAAGAAAGAGAGAGAGAGAATACGACGGGTAAAGAGGGAGAGATAAAGGGTGGAAGGGAGCCGGAGGGGAATAAAGGGAGATGGATGGAGGGAGAGAACAAGAAAGGGGAGGAGAGAGAGAGGAAGAGATGGAGAGAGAGAGAGAGGAAGAGCGAGGGAGGAGGGAAAGAGAGTGAGTTCTTTCCTGTCTGAGGAGATTGTACGAGGCTGTGGTTGGAGCTATACGCCTAGTGAAGGTCATGCAGAGTTCTGGCTGTCAGCTTCACGTAGTGCGCATGAACACACACACACACAGCGTTTCTCTCTCTCTCGCACGGACACGCACACACTTATTTTGGAATGTGCTCGTTGACAAAAGTGACAGCAAACCAGGTGAGTGAAAAGTGAGGACTGGGAGAAGTGAGAGATAAAGATGGAACGGGGGGAAGGAGGATGGATGGATGGAGAGATGGAGGGAGTGAGGGATGAGGTCCCATGTGAGAGGAGGAGTGTAAAAATGGCAGCTGTGTGTGTGTCTCAGCAGGCCGTGGTGAAGCTGTGTGACCCAGATTACACAGCGAGTTGTACCGTCGTCATCCTCACACACACACACACACCGGGAGGGAGGGAGAGAGAGAGGGAAGAAAGAGAGCCTGTAGCTTGACGTATTTTCCAGACCACTCTTTTATCACCTCCTGCCTTCTCTCTCTTCCTTTCTGGGTCTTTATTTCTGTCACTCTCTCTTCTTTCTTTCACTTGCCTTTATGTTCTTCTTTCTCTCCATCTTGCTGACTCTTACACCTCTGCCCCCCCTCTTTCTTTCTGTGTGTTTCACTCCATCATCTTTCTCTTCACTATATCTCTCTGTTTCACTCTTACCTTCTCTTTCTTGCTTTCACTCTGTCCCTCTCTTTCAGTTTCTCTCCCGTCCTCCCCATTTGCCTTCTCCCTCTCCTCCTCTTTCTCTCTCTTTACTTTTCTCTTTCCTCATTTGTTTCCCTCCCTATCTTTCTTTTTCTCTCCCTCCCTCTCTCTCCCCCTTCCTCATTACCTCTCTCTCTCCTTCCCTCCATTCTCCTTCTCGCTCTCTCTCGCTCTCTCGCTCTCTCCATCTCTCTCTCTCTCTCTCTCTCATTCTGTTCCTGTCTTGTTCTTTCTTGCTCTTTCTCTCTTGCTCCATTACCTTCTCTCTACCCCCTCCCTCTCCTTCTTTCCTCCTCTCTCTTTCTTTCTCTCTCTGCATCCCTCCTTTCTATTTACTCTCCCCTTTCCCTCCTTCTTTCCCTTCCCCTCTCTCTTTCTCCTTCCCTTTCTTTCTCTCTCTCTCTCTCTCTCTCTCTCCCTCTCTCTCTAAATGGCTAGATGTTTCTGTCTACAGTATAGTCAGTGTTGCTGTGGTTTGGGAACAGTGGCTTCTGTGGTCATTTATTACTCTGCATTCTTCTGTAAAACACACACAGACAGAGGGGAATTGGCTTATGCAACAGATGCAGACGTTAAGCTTCATCACTGAGATGCAGAAACACACACACACACACACACACAGAGGGAATGTGTTAAAAAAAACACTGAGGGCATTTTTCTCATTCTTACTCACTCTCTGCCCTCTAATGTGGCTCTGTCTACGAACAGACAGAAAAGAAGCAGTGCTTGGGGACGGTACCTTGCTCATGAGTACCTCAGTGGTACTTTTACCGCTCTGGGACTTGAAGTGGTGACCACTCAGATCAGTTCCTCAGGTCTATATAAATAATTTGCATGAGGAGAAATCAGGTCCTGGATGAGCTGGAGTTTGCTTAAGGTAGTTTATACACACACACACACACACACACCATGTGTGTCTCAGGTGACTGTTCACATGTCTGTCAGTCTCCCTGTGTGTGTGCGCGTGTCTTTATCTGCTGAGGATTGGTTTTTCTGCCTTGACAGATGCTTCATGTTTGTGTGTGATGGATGTGTGGAGATCTTAATTAATAATCGCTGATGAATAAACTGTAGTTAGGTAATTCATTTATTTATTAGGGGTGTTAAAGGTTGATTATGTTTTTGGGGTTGGCTAGTTCAGTTTGCTGTGGGTTTTATGGCATGTGAGACGGAGTGTTGTCATCTAATGCCTAATCGGGGATAGATCTAATCTGCTGAGATAGAGAGAAGAGAGAGATTAGCGAAAATAGGAGCGGAAGGAGAGCGAGAGAGGGAGGAGGAGAGGGAGAAAGAAAGAGACAGGCAGTGGCAAGCAAAAATTCAGTGACAATTCAAGTTTCAATGGCACCTTTATTTTATTTAAGTGACTGAGCAGTGCTTAGGGTTGGTACCTTGCTCAAGTGGTACCTTTTACCAGTCCAGCACTTGAACCAGTAACCCTCCGATCACAGGGCTGACTCCCTAACCGTTACACTACCTTCTGCCCCAAAACCAAAACCCCAAACAGTGTTCCTTTCCAAAACGGAAATAAAAACACCAATCTGCTTTTGATTTCACATAATAAAAACAGTAAAGTGTGTGCTCGTTAGGGCTGGGTGATATGGCCAAAAATAATATTGCGATATATATATCTCAATATATACTCTCTTTCTGAGAGTAAACTACATTTCCCACAATCCACTGTGCCGCGATTTGGAGCTACCTCCGGAATAATATCAAGTGAACAGCTGTATTGTGAGTAGAACGCTGGTTGTTATTTATCAGCTGAAATATGGGTTTGTCTGTAATAAAGTGGAAGATTTGTCTGATCTGGAGCGTTTTTGTTAGTGTGGGTGTTCCATCTTGTGAGCGCCCACACACAGTGTGTTTACATCGAGGAGAGTGTCATTGATGCACATTTACAATATGTTTAACGTTAATGTGAGGATTTGTACTCCATATTCACGATATAGTCCTTTACTACTTTGCACGTGGAACAAACCGAGATGCATCGAGTATATTGGCCTGTATCGGCCAGCTCTAGTGCTCGTGTTCTGTTAATGAGTGCGTCTTTGTTTTTCCCACTTAAGATGATAAATTGCAAAACATACCTGTTTTGGGCTGTGGTTTTGCACAAATTTTTGTATTTCTTGTGTGTGTGTGTGTGGCTTAGTGTTGTGCTGATGTATTTTGCTGGTGATTTGATTCTGTGTAATATTATTTTTGGATAATATTCTGGATTCTGTCTGATCTTTTCTAGACTCTCAGTGGCAGTTTGCTTTCAACGTCAAGTTTTACCCTCCTGATCCCTCCCAGCTGACTGAGGATATAACCAGGTTCACATACACACACACACACACACACGGTATTGACAGTATTCTACAGCACAAGTGTAGTAACTACGTTATGAAAACTGCAGCTTGAGCGTCGTGACCTGTAATCACACACAGCTTTTTTCTCTGTATTTTTCCCCCAACACCAGGTATCTGTTGTGTCTGCAGCTGAGGCAGGACATCGCATCGGGCCGCTTGCCCTGCTCCTTCGTCACACACACGCTCCTGGGCTCCTACACGCTGCAGGCGGAGCTGGGCGACTTTGACCCCGACGAGCATCGCCTCGATGGCGTCTCTGAGTTCCAGATCGCTCCAAACCAGGACAAGGAGCTGGAGGAGAAAGTGCTGGAGCTCCACAAATCACACAGGTCTGCTGTCGGTGCAAGACACTACACATACACGTCCATCAGTCCAGCTAGGAGAGGAATTCATGCAGAAGTTGTGTGATGTGCTGGTTAACATTAAGGGATGAATGATAGGAGAGGAAGTGATAAAGGCTGTTTATGGTTGTTTCTAACGTACGAAGCTCATCAGTGACTTATGAGAACAAAAATACACACAAAATATGAGCAAATTAATACTTCATTAATCATAGTCCAGTTAAAAATGTTTAATTAATTATTATATTGATTTGAACTTGTATCGTCCAGCCCTCATGTCTCCATGCACAGCACCCTACCAACTAACCTCACTCTCTCTCTCTCTCTCTCTCTCTCTCTTTTTCTCTCTTTCATTCTTTCTTTCTTTTTCTCTTTTTTCTCTCTTTCTCTCTCTCTACTTCTCTCTGTCTCTTTCTGTTTCTCTCTCACTCTCTCTCTCTAGGGGAATGACTCCAGCCCAGGCTGACCTTCAGTTCTTGGAAAATGCTAAGAAGCTCTCCATGTACGGAGTTGACTTGCACCATGCGAAGGTACACCTGTGTGCTGTGTGTGTGTGTGTGTGTGTTGTATTCTGTTGAGACTCCCCAATTAGACAGAAATCAGTTCCTGCAGATTCCAGCTGAAGTGCACCAAGCTGGAGGATTCAGCTGTCCAAACACTCGGGCTGTGTGTGTGTGTGTGTGTGTGTGTAACATGGTCTGGGAACAGTGATCTGAAGCCAACATGTGGAGCGGGGACACTCACTCTCTCTATCTTTGCCAAAACTCATGCTTATAACAGGCAGATCCTACAGTCCAGTTTGTGCCGCTGTTAGTGTTGCGCTGTGGGTGTGTGTTCAGTATAAAGGTGAAGAGTGTGTGTGTGTGTGTGGCAAGCTCCCTGCTCTTCCCCTTTGGTGGTCTGTGGTCTAAAATTAGACAGCTCTGGGAGGAACAGGGGGAGAGTGTGTATGTGCGCACTGGAGCGAGTGTGTTGACTGGTAAAAGCATCCCTCAGTGCCTCTAGTCTGCACTCATCTGTTCCACCCATCAGATACATCGATTTATACCAACACACACACACATCCCCCCACCCCCACCCCACGCACACACCTCTTACATGAAAAGCATCTTTACACCTTCACTAATTAAAAGCTGTGTCACTCTGTCCTTCTCTCCCTCTCTCTGTCTTGCTGGCCCTCTCTTGTGCTCATCAGTGTTGGTTGTTGGATTTAGTTTGAGGAATGAATGATACACAGCTTCAGAACATACATCACAAACACGTACACAGACACGTCCACGTGACCCTCTTTTAGCGTTTTTAACCCTCTTTTAGCGTTTTTTTTTTAAATAACATTTTAATTTTAACAGAACTTTTCTATAAAAGCAGGATTCCATCATCACATTCAGAGAGAGAGTGTGTGTGTGTGTTTCAGGATTCGGAGGGGGTGGACATTATGTTGGGAGTGTGTGCTAACGGTCTGCTGATCTATAAAGACCGGCTGAGGATTAACCGCTTCGCCTGGCCCAAAATCCTCAAGATCTCCTACAAACGCAGCAACTTCTACATCAAGATCAGACCGGGAGAGGTACACACACACACTTCACACACACCTCACACACTGAGGTGAGAAGTGTTCGGCGCTGGTTGACCCCCTACAGCATCTTACTGCTCATACTTCAACGTGTCTGCTACAGACGTGATGTTAAAGTGTGAAGTAAATTACTGTGATATTTCCACTGCATGATGAGCTTAGTTAATTATTTCTGAATATGTGCGTGTTGTGTGGGTGTTGTATGTGCGTGTGTGTGTATGTAATTCCTGGTGTTAAGGTGTGTTAATGAGGTTGTACTGTGTCCAGGCGGAGCAGTTTGAGAGCACAGTGGGCTTTAAGCTGCCCAATCACCGTGCTGCCAAGAAAGTGTGGAAGGTCTGTGTGGAACATCACACTTTCTTCAGGTAACACACACACACACACTCCTGCAAAAACACAAACACACGCACATCCCAGCCACTTTACAATACATCGTCATGAAATATCCATTTTCTGTTGCCTTCTGCGCTTGTGTTTGTTTGGATGGGTGTGTATGTGTGGGTGTGTGTATTACTGTATGTACGAGTGGGGGTGGGGGTGGGTGTGTGTGTCTCCTCTTTGGTGTTCTGCTGTGTTTGAGCTCAGTGAGGTGTGTAATCGCTGTGTCCACTGGGAGATGAAGCACTGAGGCTACTTCCTGTTTGCAGACCAGTACTCTCAAACACACACACACACACACACACAGATACTTGCTGATCCTGTGCTTAAGCAGGTTCTGTCTCTCTTTCACGTTCTCTCTCTGTCTTTCTCTTTCTCCATCCCTTTCTTACTCCCCTTTTCCCCCTCCCTCTCTCTCTCACTACCCGTCTTTCTTTCTGTCTACCTTCATCTATGTCTCTGTCACTCTTTTTCCATTTCTCTATCTTTCTTCTCTCTATCCTCTCTCTCCCTCCATCAAACAACGTCTCACTTTCTCCCTTACATCCTTCTTCTCCACCACCTCTATCTCTCATTGTCTTTTTCACGTGCTCTATCTCTCTCGCTGTCTCTCCTGCTCTCTTGTCTTTGCTCTGTGTGTATGTCTCTCCCCGTCTCCTCTCTCTGGCTTGTTTGTTTGTTTGTTTATGTTTGTTTGTTTGTGTGTTGACAGGTTGACCAATCCGGAGCCTCCCACCAGGTCTAAGTTCCTCACTCTGGGTTCTAAGTTCCGCTACAGTGGTAGAACTCAGGCTCAGACCCGACAGGCCAGCGCTCTGATCGACCGGCCCGCTCCCTACTTCCAGCGCACCTCCAGCAAGCGCATCTCCCGCAGCCTCGACGGAGGTGTGTGTGTGTGTGTGTGTGTGTGAATGTGGGTTTGTGTGTGTTACAGGTTTGAATCTGTCTGCTGGGCTCCTAGTTCTGCATGAATGAGTGTGTGAACACCCAGATCGGGGCAGAGTCCCGCAGATTATACACACACACACACACACACACATACACACACACACACACACACACTTTGGGGAAAACTACAAAGCTGTGTGTTAAAACAAGCTCTCTCTTACTCCTCCCCTTCCCCCCACCTCTCTCACACACAGCTCTGCAGGAATTTGCCGCCCCCACTATGAGTGTGTTGTGGTGTGTGTTTCCAGGTTGTGAACTCTGTTATCTGCAACAGATCTTGCAGCCAAACTGTCGACCGTTTGCTTTGCTTTTGTGTGTGTGTGTGTGTGTGTGTGTGTGTGTGTGTGTGTGAATCCGGGCCGGGGATTTTCAGCTGGTTTGTAAATACTTCAGCATTGTTTATGAGCAGTTCTAAATGCTTATCTTAGCCACTATAGGACAGATGTGTGTGTGTGTGTGTGTGTGGATATTGTGTTTCAGTCGTGTGGTGAACAGACACAGGAAATGACAGGGACATCTGTTTCCTGTCTTTGGGACAGTATAGAGGAGTGGAGAGGGGGATGAGAGTGGAGGAGTAGATTCTCTCTCTCTCTCTCTCCCCTTTTTCTCTCATTCTGTTTTTTCCCCCTCTCTCTCTCCCTCCCTCCATAACTGCTTCTCTCTCTCTCTCTCTCTCTCTCTCTCTCTCTCAAGCCCTGTCTTACCTTCCCTCACTCTCCCTCCCATTCTCCCTCCATCCATCTCTTTCCTCCCTCTCTCACTCCCTCTGTTTCTTTATTCCTCCATCCGTCTCTACTCTCTTTCTTCCTTTCTTTTTCCTTCTCCCCTCCATCTCTTCCTCCGTCCCTCTTTTTCCCTATCTCTGTCTCTTTCTCCCTCCATTCACTCTCTTTCGTGTTCTCTTCCTCCCTCCCTTCCTCCTTCTGTCTTCCTCTTTTCCTCTCTTTCTCTACTTTTGCTTCTGTCTTACGCTGGCTCACTTGCTTCCTTCATCTCTCCTTCCCTCCTTCATTTCTCCCTCTTTTTCCCCTCTCCCTCTCTCTTTCTACCACCAACCTCCCATCTCTCTCGCTCTCAGTTTTTGGCTGCAGGGCTCCTCATTTAACCCTTAATTACACACACTTATTGGTGAAGCTCGGTTAACGTGTTGCCCGTGGCAACGGCCGCTTTAACCGATCAATAACACGGGCGAGTCTCTGCTGAGCCAAGTTTCATCACCATATATAAATCTCCACACATTTAAACAGTGTCTAAAATGATAGTATATACAGTATATATGTGTATAATGTGTAGTGCATGGCTTTATTTCTGCGTTTTTGCTCCTAAGCCATCCCTTGCAGCTGCATTGTTCTGGAACGCTGCATTAAAACAATAGCTGTGTGACCCGTTTAGCGCCCACTGACCTCGTTCCTGCCCTCGCTCTACCCCGCTTTTATTTACCCAAACTCACACTGCCCTCTAGTGGACGCTGGCTACGCTGCACCATGGCCCACTTTCAACCATGCAGTCTAATGGACCCACACCAGTTGCATAAAAACACACACGCCCATATACACGCACATGCATAAAAACACACACACACACAGCGTGTTGAGTGTATGTTTAGACTGGCTTTAATCGCCCACAGCAACCGGCATTTTAGCATGGCAGAGTCACGGTCTGCTGTGTAACACGCACACACACACACACTTTCATACACAGACATTACAGAGGGTCGGAGATGCAGCCCGAACCATTTTACACACTTTGGGGTGGTTTCCTGAACGTGGATTAAGCATAGTCCAAGTTGCAGTACCAATGGAGATTCAGCACAGATAGTCCAAGTTAGTCTAGGACTAGGCTTAATCTTAGACTGGGAAATTCTCCAATTAAGACTTGTGGTTTAAGATTTAAGACTTTTTTGTCACATACATAGACATTTTGACAAAAGAAGTTTTTTTCTTTATATAAAAATGTAAAAATAATAATAAAAAATAATATGTATAATAATATTTAAATAATTTAAGGCTATTTTATAATTTTTTCATTAATTATTTTACTTATGTATTTTCTTTTATAACACTCTAGGAAACATTAATGTGTTCAAACATCTGGAAAAGAAGCATTTGAAAACGAGAGAAATTATTTTATAAAAATATATTTAGAGTGTGCATGTGCTTTAGAGGGAATTAATGTAGTTTCAGTATAAATTCTGTAGGTTTGGGTTGATGCATGAAACTTTGGGCACTGAAATTCTCAGGTGATTACTTGTGTGAATTTTTTAAAACACAAGTTAATCATAAATCGTTTGGCCCAAATAGATCTGGGAATTTATATATGTATGTGTAAAATATACATATAAAATAGATGATTTCATATAATAACTGCAAATTGCTGAAAATTGTACCTCTGCTGTCATGGTATATGTGATGTTCATATCATAAATCATGTTTAGATTTATCATTTTGGATTGTGAAGATGCTTGTCTTTGATGTGATATTGTAATAACATGTTTTAATATTTGTACAAGTTAAACTTGATCGTGGATTTTATTTCTCTCCCCTTTAGCTCCGGTTGTGAGTGTCAGTGACCATGCCCATCTGGACTCCGCCCACATCGCGGGGGGCGGAGCTGCCGAAAACGGCCGAGACCCTGCCCTGGAACTGTCCTCCGACTCCAAGGTGAGAAAGAACTAACACACTCCTCTTCTTTCTCCTCTTCCGTTTCTAGGGAACTTGATGAGATGCTGGAGATGGAAACGGCCACGTTGTGGTGCTTATGTGTTTATTTGCCTTTTTATTTTCATGTTGTGTTGTTTATTTTGATGCTTTATTTCAGGTTTGCTGTATTTTGTTTGTTGAGCTATGAAAAGCTCTTTTTCTTCTTTTTTTTCCCCCAAATTTTCTTCTGTTTCAAAAATGTGATTAATTGATTTTACTCCCTACAGTGATGCCACTCCGTCAGTGCTTCGACCTTCACAAAGTGGTGGTTGTTATTTGAGCCGTGTTGTTTATGTCCAAACTCTGACTGTGTCCGGTGTGTAAATCAGTCTGACTCACAGCGTCCCGTTTCGCTCTGACGTCTCGTCTGTCTCAGACAAATCTGCGTCCTTTATTTAGAATATTTCTTCTCCTCTGAGATCTGCAGTCTCCCCAACAGAGTTAAACCCTTCATAGCTTTTTAAAGAACTTCACATGCTGTAAATATGCTCCAGATACACACTTTCACACTCCGTTTATCCAAAAATTAAACACCAGATTAGCTCACTGTAGTAGCTGTGTAGGTTGGTAGTGATGCTGGTGCTCCTGCTTCACACAACACACTTAAAACTAACGTCAAGAGCACGCACCGATCCCGCTTTTTCCATCCCGACTCCTGTCCAGATCAAAAGTTCACACTTTGGATGAATTTCTATAAGGTTAAGGGATGCACGATGATATTGTTATCGACTGATGATTGCTGTTTTTAAGGTCATCAGCATTGGTCGGATGCTCAGATTTGCCTGATATTTTCAGCCGATATTAGACCACACATTTATTGTACATGGGAGACGTAGCGCTTGTGTCCAAAGTCTTTATACGGCCCGCACCTTCTGTCTTAAAATGTGTGGCCTTAGTTTGTGCTAAAATTCAGAGTGCACATTGGAACGTCCGCGAGCAAAATCCCCCAAAAATATTTTATACTAAGCAAATTGCATGTTTGCTTTATTTAGCGAGTGTGAGCACGCACATGGCCTGTGTCCCGAGCCACGTACTACCGCACTTAATAGTATGGTAGGTAAGGCACTCATCATACTTTTCTATGTGGTAGTATGCATCTCAGGAAATAGCCCGAGTTGTAGCTTAACGTCTCTCTACACACTAGGTAGTGCACTCACCCTATTTGACTTTTTCTTAAAATGTTGTGCACTACTCTGGAACTGCTCTGCCCTCGCTCCACTCTCTTACCACGCTTGCTTGAAAGAGTTATGGCGTTATTTTTGTGCTAAAATTCTGAGTACTCAGCAGGACTTTTATCAGCATCGGCAGATAAAAGCATGAAAAATATCAGCATCGGCCAATAATTTCCATATGGTGCATCCCTAATTTAAATTAGGCTTTTGTTCTAAAATAATGGTGATTTCCCTTCTGGGAGTGGTTAAAATGTCTTTAACCAGCTGAGCTGTAGACTTTTATGCTAAATATAAAAATGACCACCCCCAGACTCGTTAGCAGATGAGTGAAAGTTAATCAGAACTTTTATCTTATTATAATGGTTATAACTGTTATCATTATTACTGTATAAATGTAAATTAGGGACTTTTATTTTAGAAAAGGTTAGCTATAAAAGGTAGTATTGACTTTAGTCTATAGTAAAGTGGTCTTAAGTACACACTCCTCTTTCTCTGACCGCAGCACTCTTCACACCCCTCACTCCTCCCTTTCTTGCCCTCCCTCTCACCCTCCCTCACTCCGTCCTCACTTGACCCTCCTCCACCTTCAGCTGTCTCACATTACTAATGTTTTGCTTCTCTCTCCTCTTTCTCTTTTCCTCCACTTTCTTTTTATTTATCACACACCTTCGTCCTTCTTTTCTTTTCCGTCTTCCCTTTCTTTATCGTCGCACGGACTTGCACTCCAGTCCCTCTTCATGTTCCCCTTTTCCCCCTACTCCTCCTCCTCTTCCATTTCCTCACTCTCCTCCCTCGCTCCGGCGCTCGACACCATCTCCGAACTGGATGCGGTCGCCGAGGATGATGATGACCCCAAATCCGATCCCGAGATCACCTCCGATTCCGAACTCACCCCCGAGTCCGAATCCTCTCCCCTCGCCGCACCCATCTCCTCCTTCTCCTCGTCCGCCGTCGCCATGGAGGCAGCATCCTCCGTCGGCGTGACGACGTCAGTCATCCGTTTTCCGATCCCTTCCGATGAAAACAGGTCCCCAATCCTGCCCGAGGAGAGCGCCGCCCTGCTGGCCGCTGGCCGTTTGGGTCGACGCTCGCCTCTCGCCTCGCCATCCTCGCTCGTTCCCTCCTTCCTTCTGGCCTTTGCCGTATTTCTCTCGGCCTGCCACTCACTGGCGCTCTCCCTGGCCCTGGCGCTGCCGCTGGCCGTCTCGCTGTGCTACCTGGAGCCCAAAACCGCCCAAAATTGCCGTTTCTGGCCCCACCGGTGGGGGTACGACGGGGTCGTCAACGTCGTCAAGACCATTGCCCCCAACCCCGACCCTGACCCTGTCCCTGTCCTGACGGGGTTTCGGGGGGAGAAGTGCGACCCCGCTGCCTAAAAATATCATTTTAAAAGCCCTTAACCCCTCCCACTGCTTTCCTTTCGCTCCTTTCCTCTAGAAATAATAAATGCTAGATTGAATTTAGAATTTTGGGAGGCGAAACGCGACCCCACTGCCTAAAAACGCCTCTTTCCTCTGACCCCTTTTGTCCTGCTCTCCTCTTTTTCTCGCTCTCTCGCTCCTCACTGATGCCCTGTGTGTGGATAACACCTGCCTTTAGTTTTTTATTTCTAGGAATTTTGTTTTTAAATCCCAGGAACTTTCTCAGAGCTTTTAAATTGACAAGAGCCTCAGAGGTGGACCGATACTAATTGAAGAAATTGAAAGAAAATATTTTGAGCCCATATATGTATCGGTTGGAAAAAATGTAAATCAGAATTTTAAAATCAAACGCTTCAGAACTTTATCATGTTCTTAACACAGTTAATACGAACTTTCTCCAGTGGATTTCGGAGGGAGAAGTGAGCCTGCGCTGAGTAAAAAACCCTCAAACCCCACGAACCCTCACAGTCCCGCTGCTTTCCTCTCCTCTTTTTCCTGCTCCCTCGCTCCTCACTGATGCCCTCTGTGTGTGAAAAATGACAAACCTCCTCCTCCTCCCTCTTTCTCTCACTCAGCTCTCAGTTTATCTACTTTCTCAAATCCATTCGTTTTCTTTGTTTTAGAAGCTTATAAGCTTATGCCAGTAAGAGACTTAAGGGTTGACCGAAACGATTATTTTCAGGGACAATGTCAATACCGATTATTTTTGAACTGTAAAAAATTCTGGAAAAAACACATCGGTCAACCTGTTATTTTTTTTGCAAAATCTAGCCAGGGTTGGATTTGTACGTAGAAGCACAGATTCCTTAATCACAATAGCAGGATTCTGCAATTCACACAGCCCTCGTTTGTAACCCTTAAACATTTTGGGGAAAATTGTACTAGCACATGCTCATCAGTTGTTTCTTTACATACTGTGTCACTAAATATGAATCCAAAAAGCACAAAATAAACAGTTCCCGCACCACTGCATCAGTCCACCAACCAGCATGCCCCTTACATGCCCAGCCCTGCCCCCTCACGGCTCTGGCCGGCCAATCCCTGAGCTCTGGACACTCTCTCTCTCTCTCTTTCTCTTTTTCTACTCATCGTATCGAGCAAATCGGGTCCTTCCCATCATCCCATTTCACCTTTTCTTTCTCCTCCGACGATTCGTCCATCATTCCACCAATCCCAGAGTCCGCAGGTGGTGGCGGAAGGGGCGGAGCCCGGGGAGGGGCGGAGCCCGGCTGCGGTCGCCGGCGACGCCACGCTCGAGGTCTGCCAACTTTCCCAGCTTCACTTTCTCTCTGGTTTCATAAATGTGCGGAAAGGTTTTTGGGGCTAACTCTTCCAAAACTGTTTTTGTCTCTTCTCCGATCGTGCTAACAGAGCGGAAACCAGGGGCTCAGTCCGTCTGCGGTGAAGGTTAATTAAGACGCTGATTGTTGGATGCTTGAATTGCTGGCTTTGGTTTTTATTTTCTGGTTTTTGGATTTTGGTTCTGCTCTGGTCTTGGTGCTGTGATTGATTGTGGGTTCTTGGTTTTTATTTATTTCTGTATCAGTTTTTATTGCTGGTGTTTGTGCTGTGATTCACTTTAACTTTGCATTTACAGAAATGAGACACAACCTGTCCCAAACCTCACTCAATCACTAAACACTTATTTACTGGTTTGAAAATTACTTGAGGCCCGTACGTTGTGACATCAGGTGCAGTATCATCCAAAAACTTGCTATCAAAATCTGAGGCCTAGTATCAGTTAGGCTACTAATCAGCTAAGGCTAGTAAATAAGAGTAATAATAATAATAATTATAATAATAATAAATATAGCTGTAACTGGCAACGAGC
>JAVGVS010001071.1:0-12500 GCA_032718565.1 Distichodus sexfasciatus
CAGTTTGGGGGCGGGGTTTGGCAGTTTCTGCTGTGAATCCTATTGGCCGATGGCTCCTGGTTTTGTGATTGGCTTAAGAAAGTTCCTACAGAAAAACCAAAGATGTCGGAGGAAGAGGAACGGCGACGGGTCGGTTAAACGCAAGTTATAGTTTATCGACCTTATAATTATAATTTAATAGTTAGGTCTTATACGTTTAATAAGCACGCAAAACGGTAAAGTAACCAACGCCTTTGTCACTCGCTCATAAATGTTATAACGGTACGTTAGCATTTTCTCAGAACCATCAGAAAACCAGGAGCCATCGTAAGGCTAGATAAGGCAAAGAAGAAACTTATTTATTAAAATATGCTTTTGAGTGAACTATCTTTCTTGTCTTTGTTATTTACCACAACATTTAAATAACCTCATACTAAATGTAAACGCTGGTAGCTACATCGGAGCGTTTCATAATTATGCAGTTTATAATCCGATTAGTCGACTAATCGTTTTAATAGTCCATGACTAGTCCACTATCAAAATAGGGTTAGCTGCAGCCCTGCTCACACCCGCGCACTCGGTTCTTAATTTTGTGATTTGAGCAGGATTCTGATGCTGCAGTGGTGCTGGCCTGTACGGCTTTTGTTTTAAGAAGTGTCAAGTTGACCTCATTAGGGTGGGGTTACGGTTAGGATAACCCAAGGACTAGGGTCAAGGGAAGGACAACTTGACGCTAAAAAAAGGCCGCTGCTCGATGTCGTGCTGGTAGTAAAAAATATTGTGGCGGTAGTAAAAAAGGTGGTAAAAGGTAGTAAATTCGACTCTATGATTCCTGCGTAAACCCTGTCAAATACACAGAGTAAAGTGTTTCTTACCTGCTACTTGTGTTAATATCCAGTTAAAGGGGAGCAGCATTTTTGACACCTCTCTACCGTTTAAGTACTAGGGCTGGGTATCGTTGCTGATTTCCTGAATCGATTCGATTCCCGTTCACGAGGTCATGATCCGATTCAGTTCTCGATCCGATTCGATATCGATTTATTTAGAGATTTCTTTGCGTCAATACTAGTTTTGCTTGGTTATAAAATAACTTGTGTTAAAACCCAAGTGTTGCCAAACATCGGCCTTTAATCCAGACGGTGATTTGAGCGGAGCAGCTTCAGCCGTGGCTCTATTTGGTTTGGGTTTCGCCGGTCTCACCTTTTTATATCTCTCCCGCGCGGTCGTGAGAAGTAGTGCATAGCCGCAGGAAAAGATCGATCCGTGAATTTTTGAATCGATATCGTAGTTCTCGAATGAGAATCGATCGGTGAATTGATCGGTGAATCGATTTTTTGAACCCAGCGCTATTAAGTAGTGTCAGTGGCCAAAACTTCAACATTTCTTCATTTTCAATTAATCAATCAATTAATTTCTTTTTTTTTTCTTTTTATAATGTTAGAGAGTAAAAAATAAATATAGAAAAAGACAGCTTGGTTTATAAAAAAAACAATTTTCATCTTTTTTATCCGATTAATAATCGACTAATTAAAAAAAAAAAGTCATCGTCAGATTAATCGATTAACAAAGTAATCGTTAGTTGCAGCCCTAGAAAATATTTATAAAAATTTGTCATATCGCCATCGTCGTCGTAAGATTGAAAAACCGTACCTCGGGTCAGTCACTCTGGATAAGAGCGTAATGTAATGTGTGTGTGTGTGTGTTGTAGTGGACCCCCACCCTGACACTCAGGAAGTGGACCGCAGTGAGATCCGCACACAGATCCTGCTGGCCACCGCCTCCTCCCAGCTGAAGGGCAGACGCAGCTTCACACAGATGCTGGCCCAGGTCAGACGCTCTGCCCACCTGAGAGTGGGTCCTTCACGCTTTTGACGTGCTCTTGTTTGACACACCTGCATGCGTACGGACTAAATGAGGCAGAACCAGCCCCTCCAGCACTTCATGGGCCTTTTTGCCCTTTTTGTTGCAGATTAAAATGCCTGACTTTTCTACAAAATTGTGTTGGAAGTTGCTGTGTTTTCCGGCGTTTCGCTGCAGTAAAGTTGCGGGAGCAGGTCAAAGTTGCCGTGTTCCACCCTCGTAATTATCGCTCACAAGTGATTCAAATGAAGGGAATGAAACCACTACGCGCCCTGCGGTGTGCTGGTGTGTGGACGCCTGCCCAGGGTCGGTCCCCGCCTCGCGCCGTATTCCCGGGACGGGCTCCGGTCTCCGTGGCGACCCCCATGGGGAGTAAGCGCTTCAGATAACGACTGACTGACTGACTGACCAAACCGCTATTATTTGTGTTTAACCATTTAGTTATTTTTGAAGGTAAATGTGAGACGTTTTTATCACACGTTTCCTGCGTCTTCTAAACGTAACGAGGAAGTGAGCTCGCTGACGTATGACTCAACGCTTTACGGGAAACGACAGTGATTAGTCAAAAAATTGCTGAACAATTGTGGTAATTAGTCAGAGTTGCAAGGTAGCGATGACTTTGCGGGGATTGGCTGTATTTGCGCTGATAGTTGTGACTGCGACACGGCCAAATCCTGGAGGGTCTGATAAATAATCACTTCTGTTCTCTGTGTAGACTTGACCGATTTGTTCAGGACTGAAATCGGTACCAGTTATTACAGAATCAAAATTTGAACCAGTAAAAACTGCTAAAAATGTCCCGTCTTCGTAGTATACACGTATGTTGAAATCCTAGAAGGTTTCATGAAGTTCTGAACCCAGAGAGCTTTCAGGATCTTCAGCCTTCAGACAATCAGTGGGCGGTGGGCCGGGCGTTCCTCTAAAGCAGGGGTGGGCAGTCCCGGAGGTTTTTCATCCTACCCGATGAGACGCTTTTGATGAGCATGTACCTGACACCAGGTGTAAACGTCCCGCCGGACGCCGGCCCTCCAGGAGACTTCAGACGGAGAGATATAGCAGCGCAGCAGAGATAAGGGCCTGTGTGGAAACCTCACCTGCTTTCTCAACGCGTCTCTCAGCGCTTGTTGTTGCTAAGTTGTGAAAAGTGTTCTGGGGCACTGCGGTAGTTACGCTGATATAGAAGAGATTATCTTCACAGTGGAGAGGAGTGGCGTTAGCGGCAACTACAGTAGATACTCGCATGTCTCGGAGACTGGGTGCAAGAGATAAACCGCTGGGAGAGTAGTGCCCATTTACATGCCCCGCCCCTTCCTCCATTTTTGATTGGCTAGCAAGAGAGGAGTGACATTGACGAGGACAGCGCTGTTCTAATAGCATTTCTTGAGCGCTGCGGTTAAAAACCGTCTTTTTTCTGCTGAAGGCGCTCAGCGCTCTGAACACTGAAGCTCCGAGGATTTGTCTCCAAAATACCTGCTGCCAGCATGAACATGATCAATATCCAGGGATGCATCTTATGGGGATTGTTGGCGATAGCGACGTCCAACGTTTTTACACGCTTATACCTGCCGATGTCGATAAATGAGGAGGCCAGAATTGAGCGCACGTGCAGGCAGAGTCGAGCACGAAATTCTCAAAATTTTGCCGTAAAAATGACACCGTAGGTCCGACATTTAACTGTGGCAAGTCAAGCGAGTGTGGAAGCAGAGCGGAGCGACAGCAGAGTTGAGCGTAAAGACAAGATTTTGCTGGTGATCAGTTTTACCACAAAATAACACCAGACATTTTAAGACAGAAGGCGCGGGCCATATAAAATCCCACCTCGGACTTTGGACATGCCTGACACAAGCGCTACCTTTCACACGGACAATACATGCAGCATTAGATATCGTCTGGAAGTATGGAGCAGATCCAGTCGTCGGTGCGATGCGGTTGTGGTATTATAAATAGCGGTGGTGATAATCGGCGGAGCCCTAGTGAAGAGCGAGTAGTTTGAGGGAGCAGAGACACAGCTCCTAGTTCCACATGGTGTGTATGATCAGGTGTAGGCTGGGGTGTGTGTTGCAGGAGAACGGAGTGTGACTTGTGTGTGTGTGTGTGTGTGTTGTGTGTGTGCAGAGGGAACAGGGTCGCTGCCACGGATCCAGCTTCTCTCATGGAGAATGCAGCCGCATCCGCTCTCAGTGAGTACTCACACACTCTCTCACTCTCTCACACTAACACACACACGCTCTAACACACAATGAAGCAGTGGGTCGAGAGCAGTCGGCACAGAGGGAATCGACGGCAGTGGAGCCCCAGTAGCGTCACCTTGTAGTGACTTCATATCAGTGATGGTCCAAATTAAAGACCGATACTGATGACCGGGTGACTAAGTGATGTACTTAACAAATCTTGGAAGCACAGAGAACAAAGCTTGAAGATAAAGTTGACTTTGATAATCCATTTTTTCAGTTTCCTCCCCAACCACGTGGCCCACAAGGACACGTACCAGCAGAAGGCGTTTTGTGGAGTCTACAGCGACGAGGGAAACATGTTCCTGTCTGCGTGTCAGGGTAAAGAGTTCCCTCTCTCCTTCTCTCAGTCTGTGCATCGTTTGATCATGCGTCTTCCAAAGGGAAACCCAAACCCTTAGAAGAGGAGCATTTGTCACATGTGGTTGTGGTGCCCTGAGTGCTGTGGTGTGTTCACAATGACAAATCACTCACTCACTCACTCACTCACTCACTCACATTCCCTTAAGCCGAGTGGGGTGTTCAAGCTGCTTGAAATGATTGAAATGATTTAAGTAGGGGAATGTGGCCTGTTTTCCATCTTTATTTCAGGGCAAAATGGTAAATCAGAGAATGACTTGGTCAGTTAGGGATGCACCGATCTGTTTCAGTTTCGATCTCAGATACCAGTTTTTAAGCTTTACAGTCAAAGTCAGAGTAAAGTTTATTGTCATCTCTGCTGTATATTGTACAAGTACACAGAGACACCTCTTTTTGGACTCATTTTTTGACATGATGGCGTTCCACATGAGAGTCGTTTGACATGACAGTGTTCCACACAATAACACGACCACCTCGCGTCTCGGAATATCAGTTAAAATGTAGGTTTTGTCTGTAATAAAGGGGGGGATTTGACTGAATGTCGGACCTCCCTGTGAGAGACACGCGCACTCGGGAACACTCGGGTTGTGAGTGAGAGCTGGTGTTGTTGAGGAAATTAAACAGTATAATGGTGTGATGTGATTTTGGGCTTGTAGTGTGTTGCGTTGCTTGTTCTGCTCATTGTCATATCAATGTTAGGATTTATTGGCTCCATAAATCAATATCGAACCCATATCTGATCTGATCCACGTATCGGATCGGTGCATCTCTAGTTTTGATTTGGGAAACGGAAATGGGAAATTTTGGAGTTGCGTTCATTCGTTATTTGGACACCTTAATCCCTCTCAGGGTCGTGGAGACCGGAACCTAGTGATGTGCAGGTGAAGCTTCATGACGCATGTGCTGTGAGTTTTGGCTCCACTAGATGGCGCTCTGTAGTGGTGACGACACTTACTACAAATGCTTCCTCTGCACATCACTACTGGAACCCACCCTGCGACTGTGGGCACACGGTGGGGACACATTAGAGTAATCAATCAACCTATAGCTCGTGCTTTGTGGACTGTGGGAGAAAACCCGCAGCAGCACAGGGAGAGCACACAAACTCCTTGTTGCTGTGAGGTGACCACCGTGGCGTCTGGAAGTTTGGGTTTACATGTGAAAAGTGTGTGTAGGAATGAAGCGGGGACTTTGCTCCTCCTACGTGGTGTGAGAGGTGTTGTGATGGTAACGCCGGCCGCGTGTGTGTGCAGATCAGAACATCCGTCTGTACGACACCAGCAGGGGAGGCTTGACTCTGAAGCGCACGGTGAAGGCCAGGGACGTGGGCTGGAGCGTGCTGGACGTGTGTTTCACTCCCGACTCTCGCTCGGTGCTCTACTCCAGCTGGTCTGACTACAGTAAGACACACACACACACACACACTAGGGATGTGACGGTACAGTGAGCCCGCGGTCCGGTACGTGTCACGGTTTTTGAGACACGGTAACGGTACGGTTTCGTTATATTAGAGTTCAATATAAAAATAATTAAAGCTACAGATGGAGTCAGTAAAGGGGATCAATTATTTGATAATAACTCATGTATTTTCCATATTATTTTCTTCTTATTGTGTACTCTCCAACGCGATAGAATGGAGAATAATTCTGATCAATTGAAAATGAAGAAATACTGAACATTTCGAGGAGTTTTGAGCCAGTTTAGACTCATTTAGGCCTTTCTGTGAGAGAACTACATTTCCCACAATCCCCCGCTTGAAACTCATGGCCACCTCACAATAATGCGATGGACACTCCGAAATAAACCCTAAAAAGTACAAATAAATGGACGGAAATCCGTCGTAGAGAACTGTAATTCCAGAAAATGTGTGCACAAGGTTTAGAAAATAAATTGTAATGTCCGGCGTACTGGACCATCACGGTTGATCTGGGTGTGTGGTGGTGAACGGCTCGTGAAATAGTGAAAACCGTTGCATCCCTAATGCACACGTTGATATGTCTGTGGAGGTGATGAAGCTCTACACACTCCAGTTAACACGCCAGGTTCCTGTGAGGAGACCAAGACTAAATCTCAGCTCCATAGTAGCGGTGCCACGAGACCTGGCGATATTTCTCCTTGATGTGAAAAGCTCATCTGGTGAAAAACTGTGGCGTTGGTTTTGTGCAAATTCTGAACTTTCAGCAGTGTGTACACACCCAACTCCACCTTCACGCTCACTCCTCTTGGTCCTGTGTTATAAACGTGGCAGTAAAGCAGCCAGTCCCAGGCTTGGAGGAAGCTGATTTGCTGGTCTGGTCTCCGATCAGGTGTGTAACATGGTTGAAGTTGATCTAGTGAACAGCAGCACACACGTTTCCAGTACGACAGCAGAAGCAGCAACAAGAAGACGAGTTGTGTGTTATGTGTAGATGTTGTGTGTGATGTGTTCAGCAGTATCCTAGTCTAATTGTATCTGTTAATGTTCCTAAATCTGTTGATGCTGCAGGGATTACGCCTCTAACGTGTTTTAATCCAGATGTTGATGTGATAATGTACAATCTGATGATGGAATGAGATGATTTACACTTCAATTACACGTTAGAAGCTGATGCACAGTAACGGTGTGAAGAGATGCAGGAGAATCATACAAGAGAGAGATGTTCATGTCTTACACTCAAGTTAAAACACTCATTACACTCATATGTGACCCTCCACGGCAAAACCAGTCGCTTGTCTCAACGGAGGTTTCCGAGAAAAACGAGCGTTTATGTTGCGTGGGGTAAAATGTTGGATTTTTAGTTTTTAGTGTTTTGAAACAGTGGAAGGTCTATACTGTACTGTTGTGAATAAGTTTCGCTGAAAAACTTACCCTTTCCATCCTAAAAACGTGACTTTCTTGAGGTGAGGAATTCAATTCCAGCAGAATGTTAAAAGTTTGTGTTTTGACCGCTCTACTTCAATATTTACGGTAAATCCACTGGTTGACTAGCGTGAAGATATTTCTCCGGAATCCATCTTCGTCTCCCGAGTTCAGTTAACCTAACGCAGGTAGGCTATCCGTGTGGCTGTGAATGCAGCGTAGGCTACCGTAAATGCAAGCGTAGCCGCGACCGCACCAAGCGTCTGTGAGTGCTACGGCGATAGTCAAAGGCAGATTTCTCCGTTTCTCACTTGGCGTGACAGGAGAAACCCGACTCCTTTGAATGTTGATATCTCAGTCATATGTCGTCCCATTCATTCCATATAGGTATCGCTTTGAAGCTTGATTTACGCCCTAAACATAATAATTTTGAGAATTTGAGAGAAGCGACTGGTTTTGCCGTGGAGGGTCACATATGTCTCATCAAGTTTAATTTCACGCTGTTAAAATCCCGTCTCATTCTCGTCAAGCCCACTATGGTGTATGGTCTCGTGAGCTGAGTGTATGGTCACAGATCCTAGTCCATATTCAAGGTCCAGTCTTCAGTTAATGTTGTTATTGATTTGAGTTGGTATTGCCCAGCCCTGACCTCTACAATTCCATTAAAACTACTACTGACCTGGATATGACTTTGTCCCTCCTTCTGTCTCTCTCTCTGTCTCTGTCTCTGTCTCTGCTAGTCCATGTCTGCAGTATAGATGGGGAAAGTGAAACGCACACCGCTCTGGACCTCAAGTTAGTGTTTCCCTCATAGTACATTATAGCATTATGATGCAGGTAATCACCCACACTGGCCCTCTCTACCTGTGGATGAGTGAGAAGCACACATTCCCATCACAACCTCCACCGTCCGTCCTCTTCATCACCTCCCCACCTCACGCCTCGCGCTACACACACTCCGGCAAAGTGCGGTGTTGAAATTCTGATGAGAAGATCATAGTTGAGTCTCCTCATATCGGAGCTAAATCAGTTATTATTTGCTAATCTAGCAGTCGTTACATCAGCGCATCGTTATGTAAGTAAACGTTGCCTTCGCTTCATTTCCAGTAAATATGATTTAAATGAGCCGGTCGTAAACAGGATCGCGATGTGAAACGATGGATGATACGATAAATGCAGTTTCAAATCTAATTTGAGAAGATAATATAAATAATAAATGAATGAATAATCGTTAGTCGCAGCTCTAATCTCACAGCAACCAGGGGCTGTAAGGAGCGTATAGGTGATAAAGAGGAGCTCTCGCTCTCTGATTTAGGGCTGTGCGATCTGACCAAAATCTCATATCCCGATAACGATCTATATCACAGTCTAGTAGGATGTATGATAATATCAGAATCGGTTGATATTTAGCTTTTTATTACAGTCATCGCCATCGGAGCGCTGCTTAGATTTGCCCGATCTGTTCTACCGATATCTGACGATGTGTTCATGGTACGGGGGAAGGGTTGTGCTTGTGTCAGGCATGTCCGGAGTCCGAGGTGGGATTTTGCGGCGTTATTTCTGTGCCGTAATTCTGACCTTTCGAGAGCAAAATCCCTTGTCTTTACGCGCTCGACTCTGCCTGCATGCGGGAACATTTTTAATAAGTAAATAGCGCATTGGCCTCACGTAGCGAATGTGAACTCGCGCATGGGCCGTGTCCCGAGCCACGTACTACTGCACTTGATAGTACGGTAGGTAGTTTTCTATCTGGGTTGTAGCTTAACGGCTCTCCACACACTAGGTAGTGCACTAGGTAATTCCCTTATCGTGCGCCCTACTTTGCCACACCACCAAAATAAACCCCCGAGCGTGATATGGAGGGGTTAAATTTCCTCATCCCGTGCGTCCTATCGCACAGCCCTGCTCTGAGTGTGTGTGTGTGTGTGTACAGCGAGGCGTTGGAGCAGGAGGAGCTGAGCTTTGCCGCTGTGTTGATCATAACCAGTTCTAACTGCGCTGCATCATCTCCTCCTCCTCCTCACCTGTGATGAAGGTGGCGGTCCTCATCACCAGTGTTGTGAGAGGTGATGAGGATGAGTGTGATGGAGCTGCTCGCTCTCATCGTGTGTGTGCGTGGTGTGTGTAGTGATGTGCTCCACCCAGTTGAACTCACAGAACTCCACCTACGCTGTATGACGCTGCATTCTCACACAGCTGTGTCTCTCCTCACACTCCTCACGCTGATGATCTTCTTCATTCCTCTCCCAGTCCAGACGAGCGCAGGTTCTGTGTGTTCTCACTGGCGGCGTCCACAGACAGCAAAGAGATTCTGGGCGGGTCAGTACCTCCTCACACCTCTTACTCTGTGTGTGTGTGCGCGTGGATGTTTTTAACATGCACAAGTGTGTTTGTGTGCAGGAGTGTGTGCTTAAATATGTTTTTTTTGCCTGCACGAGCGTGTTGGCGAGTGTGTTTGCGTTCGTAACTGTGTTTGCGTTCGTAAGTGCGAGGGTGTTTGCTTGTGCGAGTGTGTTTGCGTGTGCTAGTGTGTTGGCGTGTGCGAGTGTGTTGGCGTGTGCGAGTGTGTTGGCGTGCGCGAGTGTGTTGGCGTGCATGAGTGTGTTTGCAAGCCTGTTTGCGTGTGCGAGTGTGTTTGCGTGTGCGAGTGTGTTTGCGTTCGTAAGTGTGTTTGCGTTCACGAGTGTGTTTGCGTGTGCGAGTGTGTATTTTGTGCAGGTGTGTGTGCATGTGTATGATGAAGTGAGTGTGTGTTGATCAGGGTGCAGCTGTATTGGAAGGTGTGTGTTAGTTAAAAGCTGTGTAACTGACCTGAAGTGTGTGTGTGTGTGTGTGTTGCAGAGCGAATGACGGCTGTCTGTACGTGTTTGACCGTGAACAGAACAAGAGAACTCTAAAGGCAAGTGCAGAACTCCATCTCTAAACACACACACACACACACGCGTTACCTGTACTGAGGTGTGTGTGATCACTCTTCCCCGCAGATTGACGCTCACGAGGACGATGTCAACGCTGTGGCGTTTGCCGACGACTCGTCCCAGCTGCTGTTCTCGGGCAGCGATGACGCGGTGTGTAAGGTGTGGGACAGACGGACGCTCAGGGAGGACAGACCTCAACCTGTGGGTCAACTGGCAGGACACAGAGACGGAGTCACCTTCATACACAGCAAGGTACACACACACATACACACACACACTGTCCCGAACCAGCCAGCTCACACGTTCTCTATGTCCTCAAATGTGGAGTGAACTAACCATGTGTGTGTGTGTGTGTGTGGTGCAGGGTGATGCACGATATCTGATCAGCAACTCTAAGGATCAGACGATAAAGCTGTGGGACGTGAGGAAGTTCTCTCCTAAAGAAGGCCTGGCTGCGTCTCGCCTGGCGGTCACTCAGCAGAACTGGGACTACCGCTGGCAGCAGGTTCCTCAGAGAGGTAACACCCAAACCCCTGAATCAACCCTGCGTGGAGGTGTGTGATGAACCCCGCGTACACTTACACTGGGGCAGCTGGGAGTTCGCCCCGTGATCAGACAGACCTTTAAAGGTACCATTGAGGTACTCATGAGCAAGGTCCCCAAGCACTGCCTCCCAGGTGCTGCCCATGACCACTGCTCCTTCATGGCTGGGTCAAATCTAGAGCTCACATTTGGTTGTCGTGCACCTTAACAAGACCTGCATGTTCCTCCACCACTGGTGAGCAGTTTAGTGAGTGTTCCAGGCGAGCAGTGCAGGTCGATCTTCAGGCCCCGTCCACACGGGCGTTTTGGCGTCGGTGGCGTCAGGTGAGTGCGGACTGAAGTGTTTTCTGCTCACTGGAGTGAATCAACGCGTCCACACGGGCGTTCACGACCAACATTTTCTTGGCGTCAACTTCTGCCGAAATCCTGACGAACGCAACGAAAGCGTTGCTACTGCATTTACATGGCGTTGTGCTGACGTTCTGGAGAACGGATTGTATCCCATGATTCCAAAAGTGTTCTGATACAGGAAATGTGGGAGAAGCCGAGCGAGCGAGCGAGCTGACGCTGTCCGTCTCTCTGTCCTGCAGCCCTGAAGAGGCACAAGCTTCCAGGTGACACCTCAGTGATGACCTACAGGGGTCACGGTGTTCTACACACGCTCATACGCTGCAGATTCTCACCCGAGTTCAGCACGGGACAGAGCTTCATCTACACCGGCTGTTCCACCGGCAAGATCCTGAGTACGCAACACACACACCCTCTTCTACCTCCATATCTATATATCTCTCTCTACCCCTCATCGTCAGGACTGTACTCTCTGTCTTATCCTGTCTTTCTCTTCGTCCCCCTCTCTCTCTCTCTCTCTCTCTGTGCAGTTTATGACGTGTTGACGGGGCAGGTGGTGTCCAGGTTGACGGGGCACGATGCGTGTGTGAGGGACGTCAGCTGGCACCCGTACCAGGCCAACATCATCAGCAGCTCTGTGAGTGATCAGCAGCTCCACAAAGCTTCCTTTAACGTTGACGCCATGTAGCAGACGCTCTTACTGCATCAGTGTTAAATTCCACCGCGGTGGTGGTGGTGTTGTTTTTGGTGCAGTGGGACGGTGCGGTGCGCGTCTGGGAGCACAGGCAGAATCACCCCCTGGACGAGGAGCGCGAGCGGCCGGCACACTGCAGGATGGACGACAAGGAGGCGGGCGAGGAGTGCTAGTGGCACACACCAGAGTGCAGCAACGTGCAATATCACACACACACACACACACCCCACACGGGCCGGAGCCGCGGTGATGAGCGAGCGACGTGCTGCGACTCTTATCTGCTTGTTGGCCAAAACCAGAAATAAATAAGAATATAAGTATGTATGTGTAAATGTGGGCGGCGGTCAGGAGACGGCGAGGAGGGTTCTCCTTCCGCCCGCCATGCCGAACCTTCACATTTCCACTTCCAGGTTGAACGCAGCTTGCGTGTTCGCGTGCGAGTGTGAACGTCAGTTAGACACCACCCCACCGCTTCTCTTACTGCACACCAAGTGTGACGTAAGCCCCCAGTCTGCAGAAATGATCAAACGACGATCAGCGATCTATATTGAGTTCTCCAATTCACACACAAAGGTGTACAATGCTTGATAATAATGTGAAATATTTTATGGGTATAAATGTTAAAGAGAAAAAATTGATCTTATTTTCTAGTGTAATGTGAGACGTTTTTGTTGTGAGAGTGAGTGAGTTTGTGTGTGAGTGGTAATGTGTGTGTGTGTGTGTGTGTG
>JAVGVS010001071.1:17500-37715 GCA_032718565.1 Distichodus sexfasciatus
CCGGACTGTTAATTTGACCAGGATGATCTTCTTGGCCTCCTCGGACCATATAACCGTGTCGGGCCTCAGGGAGGTGTGGACAACCTGGGGAAAATGAAGTTTCCTCCCCAGGTCCACCCTCATCTCCCATGGTCCTCCCTCATCACCCTCTTTCCTTTCCTCATTTGTCCTCAGCTTTGCTGCAGTTGGTCAGATCATCAGATCCTCATTAAACTGCTGCAGACATTTGGGGTCAATTAGTAAACTAGTGCCATTACAGTAGTTGAAAAATTTGAATCAATTTTGAATTAATGGAGAAAGAATCGTGATTCTATCATTTGCACACCTCTAATATATATATTTTATGTGCATCGTTGTACTCTGTAGAAGCTGACATCACGTCGTCTCGGCTCTCTGTAAACTAGTATGTAGTTGAGATGATGATAAAGTGACTTGGAACCAAGTCTGTTTTGGTGTTGCAACTGAAGAAATATTGCAGATGGAACAACTGACGTAGATACAGTAAAGTAGAATTAAAAATATAAAAGGGTCTATACACACACATACACACATTTTATATCATTATATGTATACTGTATATATATTTGGATATATTTCTGTATTTGGTGTATTTTTGTATTAATTCGTATAATTTTGTTTTGTAGGATTTCTCGAGGCAGAAATGTTGAGGTGTAACATCCCGATGGCAGCGGCGGTGCAGACCGAGGCGACTCCATGTCCTAGAGACGTCCTGCAGCTAGAGGTGAGAAAACCAGGACAACGCCACTCTCACACGGTGGGCACATGTGATTCATGCAGGGTTCAAATTATGGGGTGTAACGGGCAAGTATATTCAGTATATTCTTCTTCATGGGCAGCTGGTGGCGTAACGGTAGGATGTTCGCCCCGTGATCAGAAGGTCGCAGGTTGGAATCCAGGACTGGTTAAGTTACCACTACCGTCCCCTAGCACTGCTCCCCGGGCGCTTCTTAGCTGTCCGCTGCTCCTTCACAGATGGGTTAAATGCAGAGGTCACATTTGGTTGTGGTGCAACACTGTGTGCTGTGCTGTGGTGTGTTCACAATGACAATCACTCCCTCACAGTTTCTGTAAAAACTCTGTTAAAACAAGTCGACTTCCACTGTCATCATGCAGGAAGAAGCGTTACTAGAAGCAGCAACGTGTTGATTGATTCTCATCAGTGACTGGGTGGTTGGTGTTGTTGTGTCAAGCTGCTATTTAATGAGTGTTGGTAAATGTAAGTCCAGCTTGTTGAACATCTCTTATTTTACAAGCTTCATCTTGTTGTGTTTGGTCTACAGATGCAAATTCAATTCACCATCGTCTTTCAGAGGCTGTTTCAGTCAACGTTAGTCAGTCAGCTAAGATAGAGAGACAGATCTTCTGTTAAATCAGATGCTCATGTTGCTAAGCTAAAATCCATCATCATCATCATCATTTCACAAGCAGATGTTTACATTCTCATTTCTTCAAGAATATCTTGAACCCTGACATGTTAAGTGTGAGCTGTTAGGTGATATGTGGAAGTGCAGTAGCTGCTCATCACTTGTCCTCTTCATTTGCTCAAATATTTTTAGGCATCATTTATTCATTTCCAGCTGATCCACAGGCCAAAATAAAGAAGCTGGAGGAGGAGCTGAAGGAGATCAACAGTAATCATGAGATGCTGAAGAGGAACTGTACTGAGCTGCTGGAGATCAGCTCCCTGCTGAGGCTCACCCGAGACGTGCTGGAGGAGGTGCAGAGCACAACGACACACCATCACACACTCTCTCACATATCAGTAAGATTCAAGACTTTGTTCACCCAACCATAAAGCACACAGGGCTCCGGAGCGTTCTCTGGGGCAGAAACGTGTGTTTTTATGGGCCAGCTGCTGGCGTAATGGTTCGGGAGTTGGCCCCGTGATTAAAGGGACGCCGGTTCAAGTGCCGGAGCAGCAAAGGCACCACTGAGGTACTCATGAGCAAGGTAGCCAAAAAGTGGCCCACTGCTCCTTCATGGATGGGTCAAAATTCACATTTGGTTGTGGTGCACACTGTGCTGTCTTCACACTGACAAATAACCACTCACCTAAATTCACTTAAAGTTCACCTGTTATCAAGCTTCATAATCCAACCAGCTGCCGTCTCTGTGCTGCTTGGTGAGGGACGTGACGACACGACGTGATGTCTGATTTCAGCTGAGATTGTGTCATGGGATTGTTGATCACTGAATCGATGTATTGATGTAAATGTTTTGGGGCAGTTGGTGCTGTAACGGTCTGGTGTTCACCCCGTGATCAGAAGGTTGCAGGTTTGAATTTAGGATCGGTAAAGCACTGCTCCCCGGACACTGCCCTTGTTAGCTGTCCACTGCTCCTAAACAGAGCAGCTTCATCCCAGCGATATTCTGCTCTTCTCCTTCTCCTCCTCCTCCTCCAGACAGATTCCCAGCTGTCCTGCTCGGAGCTGCCATCTGAGGACTCGGTCTCGGTGACCATCACCTCCAGCGTGGGCAGGCGCAGGGGCAGCAGCATCAGTGCCAACGGTCCTCCGAAACTGGGGTACGTTACACACCTGTCCACACACACACACACACACCTGCAGGTCCACATAACAGCAGACGTCCATGCACTAATTACAGGGACTTTCCTCCTGTTTACTGACCTGCACTTTCCCCCTGCTTCAGGTTCATCGCCGGCGTCATTAAACACGAACGCTTCCCCACCTTCGAGAAGCTTCTGTGGCGTCTTTTCCACGAGAACTTCCTCCTGCGACACGCCGAGATCGAGCGTCATTCCGAGGTGAGCGAGACGAAGGTCTGAGTTGTTAGAGTCGCAGTTAGGGAGTTGACCATGTCGGGTAAAGCTGCCACTGAGATACTCATGAGCAAGGAACTGTCTCCAAGCACTCGAATGCAGAGTTCACACTTGGTTGTGGCTGTGTTCAACACGGACTGGGAAAAATCTGTTGTTTTTGCAAAAGATAAAATAATTTTGAGTCTGGATGGAGTTTCGTGTGCATCACATTCTGTTGTCATGTTATTCAGGGTTCGTAAGCAGCATTTCACTTCCTGCTACTGATTACCAATGTGCTGATGTGTTTGTGTAAAAGATCAATAAAACCTTACCGATGCCATTAAGCAGAGCCTGGAGTTACACTGCTGCTGCTGCTGCTGCCGGGCTGATGATCATTGAATGTATATATCACTGGTCTCCTTTAAACTAACTGTATCTGCACAAATGATTGTAAAGTATTGCACAGACTCTAGTTCTCCACTGCTGTTATAATATCTTCACAAACCTAAATGTTAGTCAGACTTTTATAAGAGATACAGTTTTATTAATAGACTGGATATAGACTTTTTCATGTGAAACTGTTACTAACCTCTTGCACATACAGTGTAAAAGTCCATTTCCACTTGTAGGTTAATACTGCATCCAAACTGTCTCTCTTTCTACTCCCAGTTCTAGCTTAAAGTTAATATTTAATATTCCTTTTCTAGTTTAAAATGTATATTTTATATTCTATTTATATATTGTTTATTCCATGTGCCTTATTTGTTCTTTGTTCCCTGTTTCTTGTTGCACTGTGAAAACTGGAGCCACGTCGTCTCGTCTCTCTGTATATAGCAGAGATGACAAAGTTTACCGTGGCTTTGACTAATCATGCATCCACTCCACTTTTGTTGTTGTCAAGCACTTTGTAGTTTCTGTTCAGACCCCGTACACACGTAGCCAGGTATTAATAGTAACGGAGCATGTTTCATCTGGCTATTTCTGAAAACTCCAGCTTCAGTGACTACATGTGGAGGGGAAAACGGGTTCATAGTGTCATTAGTGTGCGACAGGAAATGTGTTGACATCAGGTGTGCGAGGTTTGTTTTACGTTGAAGACTGAAGATGTTTACTGTCAGAGCAGAGATTCTCGTCGCCCTCATTCAAGCTAATATTCTAAGAACATGTTTGAAAGTAACTGGACTTCTAGATTTTTCCATATGAAGCACCCTCAATTCACTAGGGCTGGGTGCCTTTCACATCTGAACCAGCATCGGTACCAGTAAGGGTACCGATACTCTGCGGTACTTCATTTCGATACCTTGCTCTGAATCTGTAATACCTGCAGGAGAAAAAATATGTTTCATAAATACCCTGCTGTGTGTGTACAGGATCTTAGAGACATGCTGTATGATTCAACTTTTATTTAATATAACTGTACACTGAAAACAACTATTAAATCATCAAATCTGGATCAAAGTAAAGGACCTGCTCGTTGTAGTAACTGGATTCGTTTTTCTTAAATCAAAATATGTTTCTGCAATGACAAATACTTATTATGACTCAAGTCAAACTAAATAATATTTATCATTTTCCACAATGTTCTTTATTTTTATAATTTTACGTAACAATATACTGATTTTTATTGCAGGATGTGAGGAAAGACGCCTTCCTCATCTTTGTCCAGGGAGATCAGGTGCAGAGGAAGATCAGGAAAGTGTGTGACGGGTGAGAGTTCAGAGACAAGTTAAAAAATCCTACAGAGGAAACACATGTAACATCTCTGACCCATGATGCTGTTGTTTCTGTAGAAGCTGTGGTTTGATAATTACTTTTATTTTCCTCTTTAAAGCTTTCATGTCCATCTGTACCCCTGTCCCAACACCGTAGAGGCCCGAGACCTGATGAACATTAACGTTCGCACTCGCATTGAGGAACTTCAAACGGTGAGACTTTCAACATCCAAAACCTCGTGCTGTAGTACTCGAGACCAGAACTGAAAAGTCTCGGTCTTATCTCAGACTTGGTCATATTTGTACTTATCCAATTTGTTTTATTATAGCAAAATTAACTTAAATTAAATAAATATCTTTGGCATCATGTGTGACAGCACATAGACATATATGAACGTATTACAGAAAATATAATAATAATAATAATAATAATAATAATAATAATAATAATAATAATAATAATAATAATAATAATTTCTATTAGCATCTTTCATACATAGAAATGTGTAGAAGAAGAAGTGTTTTACATTAATTATAAAAAAAATGGAAGCAAGTAATTATTAGAGAATCAGCAACTGGAATTTAAATAAATGAATATAACAAATAATACAGATTAAAAGAAATAATTTTAAAAAGAAATTTAAGCACAATAAAATGAACTCAAAAAAATTAAAATAACAAATGATTTTAAAACAGAGGAAAAAGTGTTTTCCATAAATTCAAAACACTAAACAAGTACACGAAGTGTAGGAAAATGTAATTAGCATTTAGTGTTGAGGAAGAAAGATGAGCTCCTGCTTGCTGCTGCCAACTTTACTGCAGGTTTGAGAGTAACTCAGGACACGATTAAAGTACCAGTTTTGATTATTATTTTAATGATGAAATATGGAAAAAATTCCATCAAAATAAGATATGATAGCCATTCTTTATTTACATTATATTTGTAAAGCTACAGGGAGCCATGCATTGAGCCACGGCGTAGGGATGATGAGCCGCAGGTTGCAGACCCCTGCTCTGGACAAACAGGCGCTATATTGATATCTCCAGAAAGTCCAAAGCTACTCATTTTTTATGTATGTATTTGAAGTAAAAATAGCAAGACCACCCGGATATCATCTTTTTAATCACCATTCTTTTGGTTTTTGTCTGTTTTCAAACTAAATATTTTGTTGTACATTTTTATAGACATGTACAGTACATGTATAATTTCATTCGTGGAGGTATATAATATTTGCAAGCTGGAACATTCTACAGCTTATTATAATGAAAGACATGAGCTGACCTCTGATGAGGTTAAGGTGCTGTTGATGCTGTTGGACGTGCTAATGCATGTGCAGGTCCTGAGGAGGACGGAGGAGTTCCGAGCTGCGGTTCTGCACAAAGCAGCGGTCAGCGTGCAGGACTGGTTCAGGAGAGTGAGGAAGATGAAGGCCATCTACCACACGCTCAACCTCTGCAACATTGACATCACACACCAGCTGATTGTGGCCGAGGTCTGGTGCCCGGTGTCGGACCTCAGCTCTGTCCAGCGCGCCCTCTACCGGGCCTCGGTAACGCAACACCGCTCAGTTCTCACACAGCATTTAGTTCCACAGTCAGATTTCAGTCCGGCAGTGATTTGACCAATACGTCGTATTAACATACTACACTTTGGTTGATACCCTTTTTATGGCAGTGACCGGGGAGCCGTGCTGGGGGACGGTGCCTTGCTCATGAGGAGCTTAGTGGCATTTCAACTGGTGACCCTCTGATCACGAGACCTACTCCCTAAGCGTTACACTACTAACTGCCCCAAATAGAGAAAATAACTGTGTTTTATTAAATCAAACAAAATACACCCCATGCTCCAGAGACGTGGGAATGACTTCTTTATTGTAAAATTAATACAATTAACATGTTTTATACCAGGATATTTTGGGTTTCATTTAATACCATCAGCTCGTTTAAAATTGCATTTGCACAAATACTCCTGTTTAATTAATATCCATGTTTATGGCTGCGTAGCCTGCATTAATCATGTTAATGAATTTAATAATAATCATCATCATTATTTATATAACACCTTTCATACATAAAAATGCAGCACAAAGTGATTTACATTAAAAATAAATCACAGAAAATAAAAATCAAATCACTATTTATGAAGCACAGTAATAAAATACCATAGTACCAGTTTGCTGTACAATAAAATCAAACTATAAAATATAACTATAATTGTCACGACGGGTGCTGACACGACATGCGGCGAGGTCACAGTTCAAGCCATTTCATTGACAGAACATTAAACAAAACTGGCACGAGAGCCACAAACAAACGCAAACTCCTCTTACTTGAACCCACACACAGCACGCCGTCATAGGAAGGGTAGCGCGAGGGTGGACCGACAAGAAACACTGGGAGAACTGAGCTCAAATCCTAAAACACAAACGAGGGGCTGGATCAATGAAACAAAGGGGAACCAATCAAAAGGCAATCAGAAAATAATCAGAGTAAACCAATGAAGTGACAACAAATCAAAACAGGGGGCTGGACCAAAGCAAACGAGAACCAGGTGCACACACTAATGAACAGTGATCCACCAATGAGAGACAATGAGAAGGTGGGACAAAGACTTTGACTGACATAGAGCACGAGACACAACAGAACACTGAACAATGACGGCATCTGCTGGACGCTTAACAAAAGTCCAGGGGCTTGTATGGCTAAAGTCCAGGGGGGTCATGACAATAATAATAAAAAACCACAAATGTTAAGACGTTTCACTTTTACACTGTATATGCATGAGGTTAGTAACAGTTTCAATATGAAGCATTCTATATCCAGTCTATTAATAAAACAGTGTCTCCTAAAAAGTCTGACTAACATTTACATTTGTGCAGATATTATAACAGCAGTGGAGAACCAGAGTCTGTGCAATACTTTTCAATAATTTGTGCAGATAGAGTTAGGCCTCGTTCACACGGACGTCTGAACCAGGCGCTTTTCTGGCGTTCGTGGTGCCAGGTGAGCGCCGACTGAACGCCGACCATTTTTCTGCTCATTGGAGCAAATCAAAGTGTCCACACGGGCGTTCAGCACTGGCGTTCAGCACCGGCGTTCAGCCGGCTGCGCGTTCGGGTGGCGTCAAATAAACGCTGCATGCAACGTTTTCTTGGCGTCAAAATCCCGACAAACGTGAGGAAAACGACGCTATTGTGAACGCCAGTGAAACGCCAATCGAACGCAGCTACAAAATGCAGCAAAAATGCGTATGGCGTCCAGAGGGCATTCATTTCGAACGTCCGTGTGGACAAGGCCTTAGTTAGAAGGTGACCAGTGATATACACTAGTGACAAACTTGCAGCAAAGCTCTGGCAACAATGAGAAATTCTCACTAGTGAACGTTTGATGACAAATAATCCATGTGCATAAGTTGTCCACAAAGTTTGCTAGAAGTCCACCGCAAGTCTGTCACAAACCTAATTAGCATGTGAAAACAATATCATCTTGCTGCAAACCTGCGGCAACATCGCCAACGGTTTCCCTTAGCAAAAAGTAGTTTATTCAAGTGTACTACAAGTCTGCTTATTATATACTAAAACTGAGGCAGTTTACTTGAAGTTTACTTTTTATATACTATATTTTATATGCTTAAGAATAGTATAGTGAAGTATACTTGACTTATACTGATAAGTATAAAGAAAAGTCTACTAAAGTCTAAAAGTATACTTTTGTAATCTTAAAATGACCTAATAAAGTATACTTAAAGTACCACCAAGATCCGTCTGTTCAACGCCAATGTGAAGTCAGTACTGTTGTACGGGGCGGAAACCTGGAGGACAACCAAAATCACTACCTGAAGACTCCAGACATTCATCAACACCTGTCTCAGAAAGATCCTCCACATTCGCTGGCCAGACACCATTAGTAACACCACTCTATGGGAAAGGACCTGCCAACCTTCAGTAGAAGCAGAAATCTGGAAGAGAAGATGGGGATGGATAGGGCACACCCTACGCAAACCGCAAACCAGCATCACCAGACAAGCTCTCAGATGGAACCCCCAAGGCAAGCGAAAGAGAGGCCGTCCAAGAAACACCTGGCGACGCGACCTCGAGGCAGACATCACAAGGATGGGCTACACCTGGAGTCAACTAGAAAGAATGGCCCAGGACAGAAACCTCTGGAGATCTATCTTTGGTGGCCCATACACCGGAAGGGGTGGAGGGCATAACTAACTAACTAAAGTCTACTTTTATAAACTTAAAAATGTTCCAAGTTAGTCCGAAGAAGTATTAAATTAGTATACTCTCTAGTACACTACAAGGTACATGGTACATGGTCCGTAGTATACTTGCTATACTTATACTCAAGCATACTTAATAAAATGAACTTCAAGTATACTACTTTCTGCTAAGGGTTTCACAACTGTTTGAGAGAACTGTTTTGAAAGGAAATTATGCTGCTTAAGACTAGTCCAAATATCAAGCGACTCATCAGGAATTAACCAGAATGTACCAGTTATCCACCCCAAATACGTGTACAGATGAACACAGGTGCACACACGGAGGATAACAGCACTGATGTGTGTGTTTATGTGTGTGTGTAGGAGCAGAGTGGCTGCAGTGTGAGTCCCGTCATCAATCGCATCCAAACCCAACAAACTCCACCAACGTTCAACAGAACCAACAGCTTCACTCGGGGCTTCCAGGCCATAGTGGACGCGTACGGAGTGAGCAGTTACCGGGAGCTCAACCCAAGTCAGTACTGCTACACGGTGTACATCACCACGAGTAGAACCTGACGTCCAAACACACCGCTCACGTTGGACCTTGGTCTTTTAGAGCTACACTTCTTCTTGTTGTATAGTTTGTGGCATAACAGTTGGCCCCATGATTGGAAGGTTGTCAGTTCAAATCCCTTGAGCGCTAAAAGGTACCACTGAGGTACTCATGAGCACGGTACCGTTCCCAAGCACTGCTGCCCTTGTCAGCTGCCCACTGCTCCTTCACAGATGGGTCAAATGCAGAGCTCACAATTTGCTGTGGTGCACTGTGTGCTGTGCTGTGGTGTGTTCACAATGACAAATGATCATTCACCTTCAGTTGGCCCTGTGATCGGAGTGGTCCTGGAGCGGTAAAGGTACCACTGAGGTACTCTTGAGCAAGACACTGTCCACAAGTTCTGTTTCTTGTTTTGTGGCCATCGTTCCCAGTTTATTTTTAATTGTTTTGGAATAAAAGGACATTGTGATGACGTGCAGCAACCACCCACACCGTGCTTGGGGACCGCACCTTGCTCATGAATACCTAAGTGGTACCTTTACTGGTCCAGGACTTGAACTGGACCCTTCTGATCACTCCCAAACTGTTATGCTACCAGCTGCCCCACATACATCTATGTGTTTCACCACCTCGATCGCTAGCATCTACATACAGAAGGCGATGAGTATCTAGGGCAGCAGGGCTGATTGACCAAATATATTGACCTGCAGAGTATGAACGCGGAACGCATGCAAGTGTGCCATTTATCTCAGTTCAAGCTGTCTGTGTGATATGTATGTTGCGCATGTTGATATTGTTATGACTGTAAATGTTATATATTGTGCAGCCCGAGTTTTTGGTTCAGTTTTAAGAACGTTTACGTCTCTATCCGTCATGAATCCCTCTGTGTCCAGCCCCGTACTCTCTGGTGACCTTCCCCTTCCTGTTTGCGGTGATGTTCGGTGATTGTGGTCACGGGCTGGTGATGACACTGGCCGCAGTGTGGATGATGGTGCAGGAGCAGAAGTTACGCCGTCGGAGCAACGAGGTGCGACAAACACCAACATTCAACACTCTCTATGTGTCACATACACAGTGTTGGGGAAACCACTTTTAAACAGTTACTTGTGATTAAAAGTATCTAAGATCCACTACATGATTAGAAATGACCACATACAAGCTGTTCCACAAACACAAAAGGCCTGTTTACACGTATGCAGATATTTTTATGAACGCACATTTTAAAAATTGAACACTTAATGATTCCAAACTTCCAAACTGCGTCATGTTTTTCTCCATCACTGAACAGCAGACGACATGCCTAGCGTGGTCACGATACAATAGCCTTCTTTATGGTTACCGGTCACCCTGTGTCCACCAAACACATTTTTTGCGCCTATTTTTAGTACAAATCCAATGTCTTTCAGCGTTCAGAGCGCTAAGCAGCTTCAGCGGAAACGAAGACATCATCAGAGACAGTTTATTACCGCAGCACTCGGAGCACTTCAGCTTGAAATCCGTTCAACTATTAGAACAGCTCTGCGCTCGTCAATGTCACTCCTCTCTTGCTAGCCAGTCAAAATGGAGGAAGGGGCGGGACATACAGTCAAGAACTTACTACAAATGGAGGTTTATCTGGAGCAGCTGGAGAAGCTTATTTTGTCTTTATTTACACAGTTTGAATAAAAAAATACAATGATGTGACCAAACCCCTAATCAGTGCTACTCTCCCAGCTGTGTTCCTGCACGCTTCGTCTCACGCAGCCAATCTCTACGTCTCCAACACATGAGTATCTAGTTCAAACACTGCCGCTAATGCTAACGCTAATCTCTTTTATGTCCGCTAAACTACTCATCTCAAAGCAACACGTTACAACGTTTACATGAAATAGTAACCAACGTGGAAGTGTCCTATGATGCTTTACGTAACTTAGAAACAACAAAGGCTGAGAGAAGCACAGAGAAAACGCTCTGGAAGTGAGGGTTTGACCGCTCTCAGCGCAAAAAAAAAAAAACGCTTGGTGCACACACTCCCTTAAAGAACTGAACATCATTTTAAGAAAACTGCGTTTTACTGGTTTACACGTATCCACAGAATCCAGCGTTTTGAAGAATCCTCACTTTGGATGGTGTTTGAGGCGAGTAAAACTCATGTTTACATTTAGGCCCAAACGTATAAAAACGTGTTCATTAAAATATCCACATATGTGTAAACAGGGTCTAAGTCTTACTTCAACATCGCTCAAGGAGAACTCCATCCTCCGACTCCACCTGGCAGCTGCCAAGAGTGTGCTGTGATGCAATATGTTCGTGAGAGTGGGTACAACAGCCACATTAATCACAAACATTTACTAGCTGAAAAGAGTTATTAATGTGGTTTATATAACACCTCTAAACCAAGAGGTTGCCAGTTTGAATCCCAGACCAGTAACGTTACCAAAAAAATGGTAAGCAAGGTACCGTCCCCAAGCTCTGCTCCCCGGGTGCTGCTCATGTTAGCCGCACGCCGCTGTTTCATGGATGGGTCATATTTATTTGTGGTGCACCGCTGTGTTCACAATGACACATAATTTCACTTCACATGAGCTCGTGGGTTCAAATCCTACGTCCAGCACTACCACCGCTGGGTCACTGAGCATGACCCTTAACCCCAAGTTGCTGCAGGGAGAGTGTCCCTGTGACTGTAATATCACATTATAATCAGTTCTAGACAGAAATGAGCAGAGTTCATATCGAGGTACAAGTCGGTAGTGTAACAATAAGGGAGCTGGCCCTGTGATCAAAAGGTCCTGGACTGGTAAAGGTGCCACTGAGGTACTCATGAGCAGGGTACCGTCCCCAAGCACTGCTCCCCGTCAGCTGCCCACTGCTCATTAACAGATGGTCACGTGAGGTTGAGTGCTGTACTGTGACAAATAATCACTCACTTTATAATTAGGGTGATTATTATTATTAGCAGGTCAAACTCCATATTTCTGCCCACTAGATGGTGCTATCAGACAGCTCCACCTCACAGTTTACTATCATCTTTAAACTGCAAGTCAGAATCATGTCAGGTTTTAAAATGACACTTCTGAGTAAGTGAGATGTTGAAGTGGAATGTTCCAGATTCTTTTCTCTCGGGGTGTGTGTGTATGTGTGTGTCAGCTGCTGGACGTGCTGCTGGACGGCCGCTACATCGTGCTGATGATGGGGGTTTTCTCCATCTACACCGGTCTGATCTACAACGACTGCTTCTCCAAATCCCTCAACGTGCTGGGATCCTCCTGGAGCGTCAGGCCCATGTTCCAGCCTCACGGGCCCTGGAGGTCAGCAGCAGCACGCAAATCTCCCTAAATTTACCGGGGCAGTTGGTAGTTGAGGTGTAAAACTACACTGGTCTTTATGATTATTAGGCCAACAATTCGATTCGATGCGATATCTTGAAGGATCACGATACATCACAGTGGATGTCATCAATTTTTCTACATTAGTTCACAGCCATAGTTACAACCGTGTACATTAGGGAAACACAACCCTGAGTGTTTGAGGGAGTATTTTCTATAATACTTTTAGATATTTGCATTAAATTCATTATTCAAAAAGTTGCCCAAATCATCTTGAAATGTTTTGAAAAATGAAAAAAGGAATAATGTTTAAAGTGATTTCAGAAGTGAAAGTGGACTGCATGTAATTGACCATCTGCAATACAGCCGCGGACCACTAGGGGCAGCAGAACGCTGGTTGAAATGGGCTGTTACTGCATCAACTTCAACACCCCTAGTCGGTAGAGTAACAGATCTGAGGATCGCCGACTCAAGTCCCAGACTGGTAAGGGTACCATTGAGGTACTCATGAGCAAGGTACCGTCCCTAAGCACTGCTCCTCAGATACTCCTCCTTCATGGATGGGTCACATCAGATTTGGTTGAGGTGCGTTGTGTGCTATGCTGTGTTCACAATGACAAAAAAAAGCGGTTCGGATAATGAAGGAATAAATAAATACAATTTTCTCATGAACATCTCATTTAGGGGTGGTGGTCCAGCGTTAAGGATACTCGCCTCTGGACCAAGAGGTTGTGGGTTTGTATCCTACCTCCAGTACTACCAGCACTATGTCCCTGAGCAAAACGCTGAACCCCAAGTTGCTCCAGGGAGACTGTCCCTGAAATTAGGAAATGGAGGTTTCTCTTGATAAGAGAGTCAACTAAATGCTGTCAATGTAAATTTTACAGTAAAATGTAAATTTTACAGTAAAACACCATCCAGAAGTCTTGAGCCACCCCTCATGTCTTTTAATATTTCTTAATTTATATTTGATTATTGCAACACGTGCAAACATACATGTATATTCTATACACCAAGACTACATTAAAACCACACTAAAGGCTGAAAACGAGGGGAGGCTCAAGACTGTATACAGATGAAGTTCTTTAATATGCTCGAGCATGAAAAAGAGAGAAACAGCTGACTTAATTCAACAACAAAAATCAAAGTCAAAGTCAAGGTAAACTTTATTATTATTATCGCAGCTCTATAAAAGTGTACAGAGACAAGACGGCGTGGCTCCAGTTTCTACAGAGTACTAAGAAGGCACATAGAATATACATACATCAATAAACTATCAAATATGAACTCTACACTAGAGGTAGAAAATGCAGTTTTAGTTTCATGAGGTATTCATAATATCTGCAAATATTGCATCAGCAGAAGTGAAGTGGAATAGAAGTAGAATTATTATTTCTTTTAGCAAATGTAAACCAAATAAATGAACTAAACATTTCTCTACGTGGTGCATATTTCATCTCACTTTTGCTAATTTGTGCTTTTTTTACAGTAACCAAACCCTGCACAACTCTGGTCATCTTCAACTAGACCCTGGTGTGTCTGGCGTCTACTCGGGACATCCCTACATGCTCGGGATCGATCCGGTCAGTCCGAACCACAGTCACACGTCATTTACACTTCTCCTCGTTGCAGATGGTAGTGTAGCGGTTAGGGAGTTGACCCCATGTATGCAGGGTCGAGGGTTCATATCCTGGACTAGTAAAGGTACCGCAGAGTTAGCTTGTGGTATGATGTGGTGATGGTGGTCTAGTGGTCAGGATCCTTGTCTCTGCCCCAAGCGGTTGTGGATTTGAATCCTACCTCCAGCACTACCATCACTGGGGCCTGGAAGAAGACCCTTAACCCCAAGTTGTTTTCTGGAAAAATGGAAGCTGCTCTACATGAGAGTGTCTGCTAAATGCTGTAAATGTGTGATTGAATTCTGTGCAGATATGGAACATGGCGGTGAATAAACTGTCCTTTTTGAACTCGTACAAGATGAAGATGTCGGTGATCCTGGGGGTTTGCCACATGGTGTTTGGAGTGATGCTGAGTTTAGTCAACTACATGTGAGTAAATGTTTAGAGTTGAATGGGCGAATGGTTAACAGATGGTCTAGGGTTAAGATATGGACCAAGAGGTTGTGGGTTCAAATCCTGCTCTATCCTAACTCCAGCACTACCGTCTCTGGGCCTCTGAGTATGACCCTTAAAGCTGGACTTGCACTGTGTGATTTTCAGCCCATTTTCAGGTGATTTTTCACTGGTGCGACTATGTTTTGGACCGACCAGAGTTTCAGCTGAATCGTGCGTTGTGCATGGTGTAGTATACCCATGTTAGTATACCCGGTTAACCCCTCACCACCAGCTCCCGATCAGGATTCATATGGTCAGATAACAATAAAACCTGTTTGAAATTCTGGTGGCCCCTCGTGAGGATATTGCGCTGTTTAAGTAGAGCCACGAGTCGACTCACCTCCACCTCAGTGTGTTTTCTGTCATTGCGGCTGCAAGCAGAGTATAAACATGGCGATGCAGTGTATAGTCTGGACAGGGGCATTGGAGCTTCTGGGTTCAGGAGTCTGACATGTCGTGTCGTGTAGTGCGAGCAGTCGGGTCGTATCAGAGCATAGGCCCGTATAGTGGATGCATACAAATGGGGAGGCTGTCCCTGTAATTAGGAGATGGAAGTCGTTCTGGACAAGAGAATCAGCTAAATGCTGTAAATGTAATGTAAAGGTCTTTTTATAATTACATATAAAATTAGAATTACATGGGTAGAAGGATGCTGAGGTTGGAGCCACCAGGCAGGAGCCTGACAGGAAGACCAAAAAGGAGATTTATGGATGCGGTGAAAGAGGACATGAAGTTAGTTGGCGTGAGGGTAGAGGATGACGAAGGTAGGACTAAATGGAGACAGATGATTCGCTGTGGCGACCCCTGAAGGGAAAAGCTGAAAGAGAAAGAAGACTTTTCATAGTTAAATTCAAAAACATAACCCTTCCTTTAGGCTACGGTCACGGTTGGATGTATCGGCATTAGTGTTGTGTCGTTCGCGAACGATTCGTTCAAAAGAACAAATCTTTTAAGGGAACGTACTGAACCGAATCACTTCCTCAAGTGATTCGTTCGTTTCTCAGTTCAGTTGAGCTGTCAGCAGTGCCACTGCCGCAGCATGTAGTAGCGTCGTGCGGGTAGCCGGCGCGCCGCTGCAGAGATAGAGAGAGAGAGAGAGAGAGAGAGAGAGATCAGTTCAGGAAGTCGGAGTCACAGGCTCTCGCCAAACACTGAATAATTCGGTGATTCGGTGAATGAATCTTTTGAACGAATCTTTTTAGTGAACTGATTCTAGTGATTCAGTACATCTAAAAGAACTGCCGTGCCCATCACTAGTTGGCGAGTTACACTTTGCAAGCACTTTACTGGAAAACTGAAACATAAAACTTCAAAAACATGCAGCATGCCGACACGGGGAGGGTAGCGTGAGGGCGGACAGACAGGAAACAACGGGAGAAACCAAGCCTGAATCAGGAAACAGAACAAGGAACAAGATTAATTAAACAGGGGAAAACCAATGGGGAAAGAAACCAGGAAACGAGTAGAATTCACTAACGAAGGGGTAACCACTGGAAACAGAGGGCTGGACTGAAACATACTCAAAACAGGCGAGGCTACTAACCAACACTGACCAACCAGTGAGATACAGTGGGAAGGCGGGACAAGGACAAGACAGACAGGGAGCACGAGACAGAGCTGAATACATGAAACAAACCAAATGCTGGACGCTCAGCAGAGTCTGAGGGGGCACTGTCCAGCCAAAGTCCAGCAGGGCTGTGACAGCTACATTCATATGCTCACCTAACAGCGGCACATTTATACACCTGTATAAATCAAGTTGGACAGTGTTGTGAAAATCTTTTGACTGATCACAGCTAATGTTCTAACCATTTGAGACACTGGATTTATGATTTATGAATAATACAAATATATACCATTTGCATTATTTGTATTATTTATATAAACATTTTATCTTATCTTATATATTTATTTATTTAGTAATGTAGTAATTAAGTGTTTGTGTGTTTCTATAATGTATATACTACATGATTTATACAATTTCATAGTGTTATTTACACAGTGACAATAAACAATAAAATCTCCATCATCACTTAACTAGGGTTAGCTGTGTTCTGATTGTTTTACCCAGACATTTTGGAGATGTGGAGAGCGTGCTGCTGCGTTTCGTACCCGAGCTGCTCTTCATGGCGTCTCTGTTTGGCTACCTGACCTTCCTCATCCTCTACAAGTGGTGTGTGAGTTTGCGTCCCGACTCGGCGCCCAGCATCCTCCTCACCTTCATCAACATGATGCTGTTCAGCTCCGAGTCTCAACACAGCTTCCTCTACCACGGACAGGTCTCTGCTCACAGCGCCCTGCTTTTATTATGTATCAACACACGCTGCCAGGGCTGGACGATATCCCCCCTGTGTCTTGTGTTCATTAATCATGGTGTGTTCTATCAGATGTCTGTGCAGGTGTTTTTGGTGCTGCAGGCGCTGCTGATGGTGCCGATGATGCTGCTGGTCAAGCCTCTGCTCGTCTACCGACGCCGACTCGCCGCTCAGCACAAGGTGCATCTAAAAGTTTTCATTTACAGCAGCGGAACGTAACATCACTTATGCAGTTTTTACATAGCTACTTCTGTTTTTGTGCATGGGATTTCTCACAAATAATACAGAGAAATCAGTATTGTGAGTGGGTCATTAATGGTCATTGTGAACACAGCACACAGTGCAGCTTAACCAAATGTCACCTCTGCGTTTGACCCATCTGTGAAGGAGCAGTTGGCAGCTGACATGGGCAGTGCTGGGGAGAGCAGCACTTGGGTGCGCATGAGTACCTCAGTGGTACCTTTACCGGTCCCCGGATTTGAACTGGCGACCTTCGGATCACGGGGTGAACACCACTACAGTTACACTTCCAACTCCTCACAAAGACTTAGCAGAGGATGGTTACGATTCATCAACCTCTGGGTTATGGGCCCAGCACTTCTGCTGCACCACTCTGCTAAGTCACAACATTTGACTCTGGCGGGACTGGAACCCACAGGCTTTGAATTAGAGGTCCAATGCATTACTCACTGCATATAAATTTAGCGTTAAGATCAAAGTCTTGTGCGGCATGTGTCTGATTTCTCTCTAATTGTGAGTGTAGTGTTGAGGAAATGCCAGTCTTCCTAAACACGTTTTCGGTGTCTAGACACCAGCTGGACCAGTTTGACCGGAATGTGTTTTTGTTTTTAAACTCACGTGTGAGCATGAATAATTTCATAAACTGCATATGAATAATTCGAGAAGAGCGCTGCTGTCACACTTAAGGCATGAACCAGTGGTTTCTTTCTGTTTCTTTCATTGCATCTGCTTATGTAGGAGTGGTTCACACGTGAGCGTGTGGACGTGCAGCAGTGACTGCAACGAGAGATTTTTTCATTATTTATTTTTGATCATGGGAAACGTGAGGCATTCTAACACAACATTGTTATTAGATGAGATAATAAAGGTCAGAAAGAACTTGATCCTGTGCTTCTTGTGGCTTTAACATGCTCAGTGCAGTGTAAAGGTGAGAGAGGAGAAGAAAACCGACTGAGCAATAGTGCAAAATAGCTGTAAAATGTGCTAAAAATAATAAATAAAAAATACAAATACAAACTTAAAATAACTTAAGAATGAGGAGATAAAGGGTAAAGAGATAAAAAAGAAGATGAACTATTACTTATATACTTAAGGTGCAATGTGTGCAGTGTGTAATGTTTTTAAAGTGCCAAGTGCAGCTGCACAGCAAATATTGAACTGTAAATGTCAAACGTAGAAATGATCATACAATGAATTTAGAAAAAGGCATGTCCTGGTTCAGAAAACGGATGGCCTGAGGATAGAGACTCCTCCTGAGTCTCTCTGTTTTGGCCATGATGGTGTGGAACCTTCTGCCTGATTTCAGAAGATGAAAAAGTCCGTTTCTGGGATGAGCTGAGTCTTTAACAATCCTGATTGCCCTGGTTCTACATCTCTTGTCCTAAAGGGAAGGGAGAGCTGACATGCAGCAGCGCTCTGCTGCCTGGATTACTCTCTGGAGGGCTTTCTGGTCCTGAACACAGCAGTTCCCATACCAGGACAAGATGTTCTGTGTGACGATGTTCTCCACAGCGCCAGAATAGAAAGCTTTCAGAATGGTAGGGAAAACCCAAACCTCCTCAACCGTCTAAGGTGGTACAGACGCTGCCTTGCCTTCTTGACTTGAACATTGATATGATCGGCCCATGTCAGGTCCTTAGAGATGTAGATGCCAAGGTATTTGAAAAAACACACCTTTTCCACTGGAGCACCGTTGATGTTGAGGGGTCTGTAGTCACAGTGTTTCCTGCTGAAGTCCACCACCTGACGTTCAGCTGGAGGCAGTTTTCCTGACACCAGAGTGCCAGGTTCTCCACCTTGTCCATGTGGAGGACGAGATGTCCCAGATGGGTAGGTAGGTAGGTAGGTCGGTAGATTGGTAGGTAGGTGAGTAGATGTTGTTAATGTAGGTTTTGATAAATTTTTTATTAATTCTCCGGTCCTGCTTTCATGCTTGTATGTTTGTTGGCTGTGTGTTAACTTCTTACTTTTCTCAGGCAGGGTTTGTAAAGGTGTGTAACTTATTTGGCGGTAACTTTGTCGAACAGCAGTTGTTGATTTAAGTCTAGCGTTACGGGTCTGAAGAAGGGATAAAGGATTGATGTAAGATGCTGTGAATAAGAGTCTGATAAAAGCTGTGAATGTAAATAGATAAATGAGCCGGCTCAAGACTTTACTCTGGTAGTGTAATGGTTATGGAATTTGCTGGTTCAAGTCTCGGATCAGTAAAGGTACCACGTGCAAGGTGCCGTTCTCAAGCACTGCTCCCTGGGTGCGGCCAACAATGGATTAAATGCAGATGTCACAGTATATAATTACTCACATTAATTCATGGCAGCCAATTCCATGAATAATTCAATATTAATAGTAAGATTGTAATTAACATTGTGGCCCTGCAGGCAGGTAACAAGGTAGCGCTGCAGAGTTCGTCAGGAGGAAACGACGGCGCTTCTCTTCCCTCTCAGAAGGTCAAAGTCGAGCAGGTGAGTCACACGGGTGCATTCCTCTCACTTCTCATTCATGCTCCTTATGAATATGGATTAGATATGAAAATGGAAGAGCTGAAACCCTGCATCCTGCTTTCCAGTTTACATGTTTGTCACAACTCCACCCTTACATCTGAAAGGAGTTTAATTTTATCCATTATCTGATCTTCTGCTTGAATGAACTTTCCACTTTCCTGAGAAGCTCTTTTCCGCCTTGACTGGCACAGCGGAGTGGTACTACGTGAGCACGTGGACGTGCAGCAGGGACTGCAACAAAAGAAATTTTCTTTCTTTTTCTTTATTTATTTTTGATCACAGGAAACGTAAGGCATTCTAACAGAGCAAAGTTATTAGATAAGATAATAAAGATCAGAAAGAACTTGACCCTGTGCTTCTTAAGGCATTAACATGCTCAGTGCAGTATAGAGGTGAGAGAAGACAAGAAAACCGACTGAGCAGTAGTGAAAATAGCTGTAAAATGTGCTAAAAAACCATTATTATTATTATTATTATTATTATTAT
>JAVGVS010001072.1:0-17348 GCA_032718565.1 Distichodus sexfasciatus
CTATGGTTAGGTTTAGGGTTAGGACTAAATAATGGATAGGTTTAGGGTGAGGATTAGATGAGCATATTTAATGTTAGAACTAGACAAAGGTAAGTTTAGGATTAAAGGATGATTTAGGTTTATTGCTAGGATTGGGCAATGATTAGGTTTAGGATTAAGACTAGATGCTAGTTGATTTTATGGTTATAACTGTACTTTTGTTCACTATAACTGTCCTACTATTTAAGATTAAGGGTGTTAGATGAGTATTAGAGCTAGAATTAGATGATGGTTAGGATTAGGGTAGCATTAAATCATGGTTAGGTTTAAGGTTAGGATTAAATTATGGATAGGTTTAGGAATTATCACGTTTAAGGTTAGAACTGGACAAAGTTAGTTTTAGGGTTAATGGATGGTTTTCTTAGGTTTAGTGTGAGGATTAGGTGATGGTTTCAGTTTAGGTTTAGGATTAGATGATGACTAAATTTAGTATTAGGACTAAATTATGGATTAGATAATCCTACCATAATACCATCACTGTAAAATGAAATGGAATACAGGTTTTATTATTTCCAACATAGACAAATATCCACATGAGCATCAACTTGGGCAGCAAATTAGACCAAACACTGAGTTTTAACCTAGTCTTGTGATTAAGTGGTATTGCTTCTTGACATTGGGGAATTAGCGTGGTTCAATGCTCATGTCCACGTATGTGCTATGTTTGTGTTTGCCAGATTGCTGTGTCTGCTTTTAGCCTGATCGATACGTAGTTGGTATTGATCTGCGCCTGCCATACGAGCAGTTTGTTTCTAATCAAACTACAGCAGCTCTCTAAATGGTCCTGTTAATAACCCGAAGTAAATAAATAACGTCCGGGGCTCAACTTAAACTCCACAGTGAATTCAGCAGTGAATTAAAAATGCTCGACTCGATGAGAGACTGAATTCCCAGTTTAGACTTTGTTCTGGTCATTTTAGAGGATCAGGATTAGATGGCCATGATTCAGGTTAGAACTAGAGTACTGTTAAGTTTAGGATTAGTCAATGATTGGGTTTAGGGTTAAGATTAGACAATTATTAGGTTTAGGGTTAGGATTAAGACTAGATGATTGGTTTTAGGGTTAGAGTTACTACTGTTAGATTTGTGATTATGGGATGGTTAGATGAGGATTAGAGCTAGAATTAGATGATTAGGTTAGTTTTAAATCATATTTAGGTTTTATGCTATGTTTAGGATTAGATAATGATTAGGATTAAATGATGGATAGGTTTAGGGTGAGAATTAGATGATCAGGTATAAGGTTAGAACTAGACAAAGTTAGGGTTAGGATTTGGGTTAGAGTTAGACGATGATTATTCTTAGGATTAAGGTTAGATTATGGTTGGTTTTAGGGTTAGAAATATACTATTGTTAGATTCATGATTAAGGGATTAGAACTACACTGCTGTTAGGTTTAGGGCTAAATTAGATGGTATGGATTAAGATTAGGATAAAATGATAATGTGTGGGGTTCGGATTAAATTTGAGTTAAGTTTAAGGTTAGAACTAGACTGTTTTTATGTTTAGTATTAAGATCAGATGATGAAAAGTGGAACTCGAATGATACAAATGGAAGTGCCACCTGAGGCAGTTTCTGGGTAAAACTTATTCACGTTGGCCAGGAGGTTCATTTTTAGTCTCCAGACTGAGTTTAGTGGGTCGGGTGAGCAAATTAGGAGCAGGATGTTTTGGGAGAGATTAAAGACAGTGCTGTAAATGTGAAATGAAAAGGCGTATGGTATAATTTGAACGGTAAAAGGTTGGTGTTGGTTGAGCTGGTCACAGTTAAAAAATTGTAACTCTCTCTCACTATCTCTCTCTGTCTCTGTGTCTCTCTCTCTGTGTCTCTGTCTGTCTCTCTTTCTCTCTCTGTGTGTGTCTCTCTCTCTGTGTCACTCTCTCTGTGTCTCGCTCTCTCTCTCGCTCTGTCCCTCTCTGTCTCACTGTCTCTGTGTCTCGCACTCGCTCTGTCTCGCACTCGCTCTGTGTCTCGCACTCGCTCTGTGTCTCGCACTCGCTCTGTGTCTCGCACTCGCTCTGTGTCTCGCACTCGCGCTCTCTCTCTGTGTCTCTGTCTCGCGCTCTCTCTCTCTCTCTCTCTCTCTGTGTCTCTCTCTCTCTCTCTGTCTCTCTCTCTGTCTCTCTCTCTCTCTCTCTCTCTCTCTCTCTCTCTCTGTGTCTCGCTGTCTCACTCTCTCTGTGTCTCACTCTGTGTCTCGCTCTCACTCTGTGTCTCGCTCTCACTCTGTGTCTCGCTCTCACTCTGTGTCTCGCTCTCTCTCTGTGTCTCTGTCTCTGTGTCTCTGTCTCTGTGTCTCTGTCTCTGTGTCTCTGTCTCTGTCTCTGTGTCTCGCTCTCGCTCTGTGTCTCGCTCTCGCTCTCTCTCTCTCTCAGTGTTGGCTGGATCCCACTAAAGAGATCAAGCGTCAGATCCGCAGTAAGTTATTTTGAATTTATTGTGCTTTTTCCTCACTTCACCTTCCTCATTGATCCTGGCTTTATAGCTCCTAAATGGATGGGCTACCCACTAGCATTTAGCTATGAAAGGATATTTACACAGAAACCCCCAAAGATAACATTTACATTTACAGCATTTGGCGGATGCTCTTATCCAGAGCCACTTCCATTTCCCTGATTTCACAGACAGTCTCTCTGAGAGCAACTTGGGCTTAAGGGTTAGGGAGCCAGTGGTGCTAGTGCTGGAGGTAAGATTTGAACCCTCTTAGTCCAGAGGCGAGTGTCCTAACCACCTCCACCACCACCACCATCTTTTAAAGGAGCTTCCATGTGAGTTTGTGTTAACCCGAGCCCGAGCGTGCAGGGTGTTTTAAGCACCCCTGTAGACACAGATTTTTCTTGCGAATGTTCGTGCCATATTGTGCCATATCGCACAGGCCTAAACATAGTTACTGTATATAGGAACATGTAGTGAAAGTTTGATGGAACATAATTTAATGAAATGAATGGGATGACATATGACTGAGATATCAACATTCAAAGGAGTCGGGTTTCTCCTGTCACGCCAAGTGAGAAACGGAGAAATCTGCCTTTGAAGTTGACTATCGCCGTAGCACTCACAGACGCTTGGTGCGGTCGCGGCTACGTTTGCATTTACGGTAGCCTACGCTGCATTCACAGCCACACGGATAGCCTACCTGCGTTAAGAAATATCTTCACGCTAGTCAACCAGTGGATTTACCGTAAATATTGAAGTAGAGCGGTCAAAACAGAAACTTTTAACATTCTGCTGGAATCGAATTCCTCACCTCAAGAAAGTCACGTTTTTAGGAAATTTATTCACAACAGTACAGTATAGACCTTCCACTGTTTCAAAACACTAAAAACAAAAAATCCAAAATTTTACCCCTCGCAACATAAACGCTCGTTTTTCTCGGGATACCTCTGTTGCAACAAGGGACTGGTTTCGCTGTGCAGAGTCACAAATATGTTCTTACTTATTGCAGATATGTGTGTATGGTAAAGGGCAGTGTGCTTCTTTTGATGTGTAATAAAGACATAAAAGCGTAAAACGGCAGGAAGAGTTCACACGAGTCAGACGGTGTTATTAAGAACCTTCATTTACAAGCCTGGTTATAACAGAAAGAGAAGGAGAAGGAAAGAGGCAGCACGTCCTGGCAGAATTTTAGGTACTTCCCTCTGTGTGTGTGTGTGTGCGCGTGTGTGTGTGAGACTGAGAAAGATGGAGTATGTGTTCTGAGGAGGAAATTGTACTATCATGAAGTAATCTATGAGATCAGGTTTTCCCCAATATCTACAGATGGAGAGAGAGGGAGAAGAAGGGGGGAGCAGAGAAAGGTTGAGAGAGAAAGAGGATGGGGAGGAGAAAGGGGGAAAGAAGAAAGAGAGAGAGAGAATACGACGGGTAAAGAGGGAGAGATAAAGGGTGGAAGGGAGCCGGAGGGGAATAAAGGGAGATGGATGGAGGGAGAGAACAAGAAAGGGGAGGAGAGAGAGAGGAAGAGATGGAGAGAGAGAGAGAGGAAGAGCGAGGGAGGAGGGAAAGAGAGTGAGTTCTTTCCTGTCTGAGGAGATTGTACGAGGCTGTGGTTGGAGCTATACGCCTAGTGAAGGTCATGCAGAGTTCTGGCTGTCAGCTTCACGTAGTGCGCATGAACACACACACACACAGCGTTTCTCTCTCTCTCGCACGGACACGCACACACTTATTTTGGAATGTGCTCGTTGACAAAAGTGACAGCAAACCAGGTGAGTGAAAAGTGAGGACTGGGAGAAGTGAGAGATAAAGATGGAACGGGGGGAAGGAGGATGGATGGATGGAGAGATGGAGGGAGTGAGGGATGAGGTCCCATGTGAGAGGAGGAGTGTAAAAATGGCAGCTGTGTGTGTGTCTCAGCAGGCCGTGGTGAAGCTGTGTGACCCAGATTACACAGCGAGTTGTACCGTCGTCATCCTCACACACACACACACCGGGAGGGAGGGAGAGAGAGAGGGAAGAAAGAGAGCCTGTAGCTTGACGTATTTTCCAGACCACTCTTTTATCACCTCCTGCCTTCTCTCTCTTCCTTTCTGGGTCTTTATTTCTGTCACTCTCTCTTCTTTCTTTCACTTGCCTTTATGTTCTTCTTTCTCTCCATCTTGCTGACTCTTACACCTCTGCCCCCCCTCTTTCTTTCTGTGTGTTTCACTCCATCATCTTTCTCTTCACTATATCTCTCTGTTTCACTCTTACCTTCTCTTTCTTGCTTTCACTCTGTCCCTCTCTTTCAGTTTCTCTCCCGTCCTCCCCATTTGCCTTCTCCCTCTCCTCCTCTTTCTCTCTCTTTACTTTTCTCTTTCCTCATTTGTTTCCCTCCCTATCTTTCTTTTTCTCTCCCACCCTCTCTCTCCCCCTTCCTCATTACCTCTCTCTCTCCTTCCCTCCATTCTCCTTCTCGCTCTCTCTCGCTCTCTCGCTCTCTCCATCTCTCTCTCTCTCATTCTGTTCCTGTCTTGTTCTTTCTTGCTCTTTCTCTCTTGCTCCATTACCTTCTCTCTACCCCCTCCCTCTCCTTCTTTCCTCCTCTCTCTTTCTTTCTCTCTCTGCATCCCTCCTTTCTATTTACTCTCCCCTTTCCCTCCTTCTTTCCCTTCCCCTCTCTCTTTCTCCTTCCCTTTCTTTCTCTCTCTCTCTCTCTCTCTCCCTCTCTCTCTAAATGGCTAGATGTTTCTGTCTACAGTATAGTCAGTGTTGCTGTGGTTTGGGAACAGTGGCTTCTGTGGTCATTTATTACTCTGCATTCTTCTGTAAAACACACACAGACAGAGGGGAATTGGCTTATGCAACAGATGCAGACGTTAAGCTTCATCACTGAGATGCAGAAACACACACACACACACACACACACACACACACACACAGAGGGAATGTGTTAAAAAAAACACTGAGGGCATTTTTCTCATTCTTACTCACTCTCTGCCCTCTAATGTGGCTCTGTCTACGAACAGACAGAAAAGAAGCAGTGCTTGGGGACGGTACCTTGCTCATGAGTACCTCAGTGGTACTTTTACCGCTCTGGGACTTGAAGTGGTGACCACTCAGATCAGTTCCTCAGGTCTATATAAATAATTTGCATGAGGAGAAATCAGGTCCTGGATGAGCTGGAGTTTGCTTAAGGTAGTTTATACACACACACACACACACACACACCATGTGTGTCTCAGGTGACTGTTCACATGTCTGTCAGTCTCCCTGTGTGTGTGCGCGTGTCTTTATCTGCTGAGGATTGGTTTTTCTGCCTTGACAGATGCTTCATGTTTGTGTGTGATGGATGTGTGGAGATCTTAATTAATAATCGCTGATGAATAAACTGTAGTTAGGTAATTCATTTATTTATTAGGGGTGTTAAAGGTTGATTATGTTTTTGGGGTTGGCTAGTTCAGTTTGTTGTGGGTTTTATGGCATGTGAGACGGAGTGTTGTCATCTAATGCCTAATCGGGGATAGATCTAATCTGCTGAGATAGAGAGAAGAGAGAGATTAGCGAAAATAGGAGCGGAAGGAGAGCGAGAGAGGGAGGAGGAGAGGGAGAAAGAAAGAGACAGGCAGTGGCAAGCAAAAATTCAGTGACAATTCAAGTTTCAATGGCACCTTTATTTTATTTAAGTGACTGAGCAGTGCTTAGGGTTGGTACCTTGCTCAAGTGGTACCTTTTACCAGTCCAGCACTTGAACCAGTAACCCTCCGTTCACAGGGCTGACTCCCTAACCGTTACACTACCTTCTGCCCCAAAACCAAAACCCCAAACAGTGTTCCCTTCCAAAACCGAAATAAAAGCACCAATCTGCTTTTGATTTCACGTAATAATAACAGTAAAGTGTGTGCTCGTTAGGGCTGGGTGATATGGCCAAAAATAATATTGCGATATATATATCTCAATATATACTCTCTTTCTGAGAGTAAACTACATTTCCCACAATCCACTGTGCCGCGATTTGGAGCTACCTCCGGAATAATATCAAGTGAACAGCTGTATTGTGAGTAGAACGCTGGTTGTTGTTATTTATCAGCTGAAATATGGGTTTGTCTGTAATAAAGTGGAAGATTTGTCTGATCTGGAGCGTTTTTGTTAGTGTGGGTGTTCCATCTTGTGAGCGCCCACACACAGTGTGTTTACATCGAGGAGAGTGTCATTGATGCACATTTACAATATGTTTAACGTTAATGTGAGGATTTGTACTCCATATTCACGATATAGTCCTTTACTACTTTGCACGTGGAACAAACCGAGATGCATCGAGTATATTGGCCTGTATTGGCCAATTTCTTGTGTGTGTGTGTGTGTGTGTGGCTTAGTGTTGTGCTGATGTATTTTGCTGGTGATTTGATTCTGTGTAATATTATTTTTGGATAATATTCTGGATTCTGTCTGATCTTTTCTAGACTCTCAGTGGCAGTTTGCTTTCAACGTCAAGTTTTACCCTCCTGATCCCTCCCAGCTGACTGAGGATATAACCAGGTTCACATACACACACACACACACACACACACACACGGTATTGACAGTATTCTACAGCACAAGTGTAGTAACTACGTTATGAAAACTGCAGCTTGAGCGTCGTGACCTGTAATCACACACAGCTTTTTTCTCTGTATTTTTCCCCCAACACCAGGTATCTGTTGTGTCTGCAGCTGAGGCAGGACATCGCATCGGGCCGCTTGCCCTGCTCCTTCGTCACACACACGCTCCTGGGCTCCTACACGCTGCAGGCGGAGCTGGGCGACTTTGACCCCGACGAGCATCGCCTCGATGGCGTCTCTGAGTTCCAGATCGCTCCAAACCAGGACAAGGAGCTGGAGGAGAAAGTGCTGGAGCTCCACAAATCACACAGGTCTGCTGTCGGCGCAAGACACTACACATACACGTCCATCAGTCCAGCTAGGAGAGGAATTCATGCAGAAGTTGTGTGATGTGCTGGTTAACATTAAGGGATGAATGATAGGAGAGGAAGTGATAAAGGCTGTTTATGGTTGTTTCTAACGTACGAAGCTCATCAGTGAACTATGAGAACAAAAATACACACAAAATATGAGCAAATTAATACTTCATTAATCATAGTCCAGTTAAAAATGTTTAATTAATTATTATATTGATTTGAACTTGTATCGTCCAGCCCTCATGTCTCCATGCACAGCACCCTACCAACTAACCTCACTCTCTCTCTCTCTCTCTCTCTCTCTCTTTTTCTCTCTTTCATTCTTTCTTTCTTTTTCTCTTTTTTCTCTCTTTCTCTCTCTCTACTTCTCTCTGTCTCTTTCTGTTTCTCTCTCACTCTCTCTCTCTAGGGGAATGACTCCAGCCCAGGCTGACCTTCAGTTCTTGGAAAATGCTAAGAAGCTCTCCATGTATGGAGTTGACTTGCACCATGCGAAGGTACACCTGTGTGCTGTGTGTGTGTGTGTGTGTGTTGTATTCTGTTGAGACTCCCCAATTAGACAGAAATCAGTTCCTGCAGATTCCAGCTGAAGTGCACCAAGCTGGAGGATTCAGCTGTCCAAACACTCTGGCTGTGTGTGTGTGTGTGTAACATGGTCTGGGAACAGTGATCTGAAGCCAACATGTGGAGCGGGGACACTCACTCTCTCTATCTTTGCCAAAACTCATGCTTATAACAGGCAGATCCTACAGTCCAGTTTGTGCCGCTGTTAGTGTTGCGCTGTGGGTGTGTGTTCAGTATAAAGGTGAAGAGTGTGTGTGTGTGTGTGGCAAGCTCCCTGCTCTTCCCCTCTGGTGGTCTGTGGTCTAAAATTAGACAGCTCTGGGAGGAACAGGGGGAGAGTGTGTATGTGCGCACTGGAGCGAGTGTGTTGACTGGTAAAAGCATCCCTCAGTGCCTCTAGTCTGCACTCATCTGTTCCACCCATCAGATACATCGATTTATACCAACACACACACACATCCCCCCACCCCCACCCCACGCACACACCTCTTACATGAAAAGCATCTTTACACCTTCACTAATTAAAAGCTGTGTCACTCTGTCCTTCTCTCCCTCTCTCTGCCTTGCTGGCCCTCTCTTGTGCTCATCAGTGTTGGTTGTTGGATTTAGTTTGAGGAATGAATGATACACAGCTTCAGAACATACATCACAAACACGTACACAGACACGTCCACGTGACCCTCTTTTAGCGTTTTTTTTTTAAATAACATTTTAATTTTAACAGAACTTTTCTATAAAAGCAGGATTCCATCATCACATTCAGAGAGAGTGTGTGTGTGTGTTTCAGGATTCGGAGGGGGTGGACATTATGTTGGGAGTGTGTGCTAACGGTCTGCTGATCTATAAAGACCGGCTGAGGATTAACCGCTTCGCCTGGCCCAAAATCCTCAAGATCTCCTACAAACGCAGCAACTTCTACATCAAGATCAGACCGGGAGAGGTACACACACACACACACACACACACTTCACACACACCTCACACACTGAGGTGAGAAGTGTTCGGCGCTGGTTGACCCCCTACAGCATCTTACTGCTCATACTTCAACGTGTCTGCTACAGACGTGATGTTAAAGTGTGAAGTAAATTACTGTGATATTACCACTGCATGATGAGCTTAGTTAATTATTTCTGAATATGTGCGTGTTGTGTGGGTGTTGTATGTGCGTGTGTGTGTATGTAATTCCTGGTGTTAAGGTGTGTTAATGAGGTTGTACTGTGTCCAGGCGGAGCAGTTTGAGAGCACAGTGGGCTTTAAGCTGCCCAATCACCGTGCTGCCAAGAAAGTGTGGAAGGTCTGTGTGGAACATCACACTTTCTTCAGGTAACACACACACACTCCTGCAAAAACACAAACACACGCACATCCCAGCCGCTTTAGAATACGTCATGAAATATCCACTTTCTGTTGCCTTCTGCGCTTGTGTTTGTTTGGATGGGTGTGTATGTGTGGGTGTGTGTATTACTGTATGTACGAGTCGGGGTGGGTGTGGGTGTGTGTGTCTCCTCTTTGGTGTTCTGCTGTGTTTGAGCTCAGTGAGGTGTGTAATCGCTGTGTCCACTGGGAGATGAAGCACTGTGGCTACTTCCTGTTTGCAGACCAGTACTCTCAAACACACACACACACACACACACAGATACTTGCTGATCCTGTGCTTAAGCAGGTTCTGTCTCTCTTTCACATGTTCTCTCTCTGTCTTTCTCTTTCTCCATCCCTTTCTTACTCCCCTTTTCCCCCTCCCTCTCTCACTACCCGTCTTTCTTTCTGTCTACCTTCATCTATGTCTCTGTCACTCTTTTTCCATTTCTCTATCTTTCTTCTCTCTATCCTCTCTCTCCCTCCATCAAACAACGTCTCACTTTCTCCCTTACATCCTTCTTCTCCACCGCCTCTATCTCTCATTGTCTTTTTCATGTGCTCTATCTCTCTCGCTGTCTCTCCTGCTCTCTTGTCTTTGCTCTGTGTGTATGTCTCTCCCCGTCTCCTCTCTCTGGCTTGTTTGTTTGTTTGTTTATGTTTGTTTGTTTGTGTGTTGACAGGTTGACCAATCCGGAGCCTCCCACCAGGTCTAAGTTCCTCACTCTGGGTTCTAAGTTCCGCTACAGTGGTAGAACTCAGGCTCAGACCCGACAGGCCAGCGCTCTGATCGACCGGCCCGCTCCCTACTTCCAGCGCACCTCCAGCAAGCGCATCTCCCGCAGCCTCGACGGAGGTGTGTGTGTGTGTGTGTGTGTGTGTGTGAATGAATGTGGGTTTGTGTGTGTTACAGGTTTGAATCTGTCTGCTGGGCTCCTAGTTCTGCATGAATGAGTGTGTGAACACCCAGATCGGGGCAGAGTCCCGCAGATTATACATACACACACACACACACACACACACTTTGGGGAAAACTACAAAGCTGTGTGTTAAAACAAGCTCTCTCTTACTCCTCCCCTTCCCCCCACCTCTCTCACACACAGCTCTGCAGGAATTTGCCGCCCCCACTATGAGTGTGTTGTGGTGTGTGTTTCCAGGTTGTGAACTCTGTTATCTGCAACAGATCTTGCAGCCAAACTGTCGACCGTTTGCTTTGCTTTTGTGTGTGTGTGTGTGTGTGTGAATCTGGGCCGGGGATTTTCAGCTGGTTTGTAAATACTTCAGCATTGTTTATGAGCAGTTCTAAATGCTTATCTTAGCCACTATAGGACAGATGTGTGTGTGTGTGTGTGTGTGGATATTGTGTTTCAGTCGTGTGGTGAACAGACACAGGAAATGACAGGGACATCTGTTTCCTGTCTTTGGGACAGTATAGAGGAGTGGAGAGGGGGATGAGAGTGGAGGAGTAGATTCTCTCTCTCTCTCTCCCCTTTTTCTCTCATTCTGTTTTTTCTCCTCTCTCTCTCCCTCCCTCCATAACTGCTTCTCTCTCTCTCTCTCTCTCTCTCTCTCTCTCATGCCCTGTCTTACCTTCCCTCACTCTCCCTCCCATTCTCCCTCCATCCATCTCTTTCCTCCCTCTCTCACTCCCTCTGTTTCTTTATTCCTCCATCCGTCTCTACTCTCTTTCTTCCTTTCTTTTTCCTTCTCCCCTCCATCTCTTCCTCCGTCCCTCTTTTTCCCTATCTCTGTCTCTTTCTCCCTCCATTCACTCTCTTTCGTGTTCTCTTCCTCCCTCCCTTCCTCCTTCTGTCTTCCTCTTTTCCTCTCTTTCTCTACTTTTGCTTCTGTCTTACGCTGGCTCACTTGCTTCCTTTCATCCTTCCTCCATCTCTCCTTCCCTCCTTCATTTCTCCCTCTTTTTCCCTCTCCCTCTCTCTTTCTACCACCAACCTCCCATCTCTCTCGCTCTCAGTTTTTGGCTGCAGGGCTCCTCATTTAACCCTTAATTACACACACTTATTGGTGAAGCTCGGTTAACGTGTTGCCCGTGGCAACGGCCGCTTTAACCGATCAATAACACGGGCGAGTCTCTGCTGAGCCAAGTTTCATCACCATATATAAATCTCCACACATTTAAACAGTGTCTAAAATGATAGTATATACAGTATATGTGTGTATAATGTGTAGTGCATGGCTTTATTTCTGCGTTTTTGCTCCTAAGCCATCCCTTGCAGCTGCATTGTTCTGGAACGCTGCATTAAAACAATAGCTGTGTGACCCGTTTAGCGCCCACTGACCTCGTTCCTGCCCTCGCTCTACCCCGCTTTTATTTACCCAAACTCACACTGCCCTCTAGTGGACGCTGGCTACGCTGCACCATGGCCCACTTTCAACCATGCAGTCTAATGGACCCACACCAGTTGCATAAAAACACACACGCCCATATACACGCACATGCATAAAAACACACACACACACAGCGTGTTGAGTATATGTTTAGACTGGCTTTAATCGCCCACAGCAACCGGCATTTTAGCATGGCAGAGTCACGGTCTGCTGTGTAACACGCACACACACACACACTTTCATACACAGACATTACAGAGGGTCGGAGATGCAGCCCGAACCATTTTACACACTTTGGGGTGGTTTCCTGAACGTGGATTAAGCATAGTCCAAGTTGCAGTACCAATGGAGATTCAGCACAGATAGTCCAAGTTAGTCTAGGACTAGGCTTAATCTTAGACTGGGAAATTCTCCAATTAAGACTTGTGGTTTAAGGTTTAAGACTTTTTTGTCACATACATAGACATTTTGACAAAAGAAGTTTTTTTCTTTATATAAAAATGTAAAAATAATAATAAAAAATAATATGTATAATAATATTTAAATAATTTAAGGCTATTTTATAATTTTTTCATTAATTATTTTACTTATGTATTTTCTTTTATAACACTCTAGGAAACATTAATGTGTTCAAACATCTGGAAAAGAAGCATTTGAAAACGAGAGAAATTATTTTATAAAAATATATTTAGAGTGTGCATGTGCTTTAGAGGGAATTAATGTAGTTTCAGTATAAATTCTGTAGGTTTGGGTTGATGCATGAAACTCTTGGGCACTGAAATTCTCAGGTGATTACTTGTGTGAATTTTTTAAAGCACAAGTTAATCATAAATCGTTTGGCCCAAATAGATCTGGGAATTTATATATGTATGTGTAAAATATACATATAAAATAGATGATTTCATATAATAACTGCAAATTGCTGAAAATTGTACCTCTGCTGTCATGGTATATGTGATGTTCATATCATAAATCATGTTTAGATTTATCATTTTGGATTGTGAAGATGCTTGTCTTTGATGTGATATTGTAATAACATGTTTTAATATTTGTACAAATTAAACTTTATCGTGGATTTTATTTCTCTCCCCTTTAGCTCCGGTTGTGAGTGTCAGTGACCACACCCACCTGGACTCCGCCCACATCGCGGGGGGCGGAGCTGCCGAAAACGGCCGAGACCCTGCCCTGGAACTGTCCTCCGACTCCAAGGTGAGAAAGAACTAACACACTCCTCTTCTTTCTCCTCTTCCGTTTCTAGGGAACTTGATGAGATGCTGGAGATGGAAACGGCCACGTTGTGGTGCTTATGTGTTTATTTGCCTTTTTATTTTCATGTTGTGTTGTTTATTTTGATGCTTTATTTCAGGTTTGCTGTATTTTGTTTGTTGAGCTATGAAAAGCTCTTTTTCTTCTTTTGTTCCCCCAAATTTTCTTCTGTTTCAAAAATGTGATTAATTGATTTTGCTCCCTACAGTGATGCCACTCCGTCAGTGCTTCGACCTTCACAAAGTGGTGGTTGTTATTTGAGCCGTGTTGTTTATGTCCAAACTCTGACTGTGTCCGGTGTGTAAATCAGTCTGACTCACAGCGTCCCGTTTCGCTCTGACGTCTCGTCTGTCTCAGACAAATCTGCGTCCTTTATTTAGAATATTTCTTCTCCTCTGAGATCTGCAGTCTCCCCAACAGAGTTAAACCCTTCATAGCTTTTTAAAGAACTTCACATGCTGTAAATATGCTCCAGATACACACTTTCACACTCCGTTTATCCAAAAATTAAACACCAGATTAGCTCACTGTAGTAGCTGTGTAGGTTGGTAGTGATGCTGGTGCTCCTGCTTCACACAACACACTTAAAACTAACGTCGAGAGCACGCACCGATCCCGCTTTCTCCATCCCGACTCCTGTCCAGATCAAAAGTTCACACTTTGGATGAATTTCTATAAGGTTAAGGGATGCACGATGATATTGTTATCGGCTGATGATTGCTGTTTTTAAGGTCATCAGCATTGGTCGGATGCTCAGATTTGCCTGATATTTTCAGCCGATATTAGACCACACATTTATTGTACATGGGAGACGTAGCGCTTGTGTCCAAAGTCTTTATACGGCCCGCACCTTCTGTCTTAAAATGTGTGGCCTTAGTTTGTGCTAAAATTCGGAGTGCACATTGGAACGTCCGCGAGCAAAATCCCCCAAAAATATTTTATACTAAGCAAATTGCATGTTTGCTTCATTTAGCGAGTGTGAGCACGCACATGGCCTGTGTCCCGAGCCACGTACTACCGCACTTAATAGTATGGTAGGTAAGGCACTCATCATACTTTTCTATGTGGTAGTATGCATCTCAGGAAATAGCCCGAGTTGTAGCTTAACGTCTCTCTACACACTAGGTAGTGCACTCACCCTATTTGACTTTTTCTTAAAATGTTGTGCACTACTCTGGAACTGCTCTGCCCTCGCTCCACTCTCTTACCACGCTTGGTTGAAAGAGTTATGGCGTTATTTTTGTGCCAAATTTCTGAGTACTCAGCAGGACTTTTATCAGCATCGGCAGATAAAGGCATGAAAAATATCAGCATCGGCCAACAATTTCCATATGGTGCATCCCTAATTTAAATTAGGCTTTTGTTCTAAAAGGGACTAAAAGTTAAATAATGGTGATTTCCTTTCTGGGAGTGGTTAAAATGTCTTTAACCAACTGAGCTGTAGACTTTTATGCTAAATATAAAAATGACCACCCCCAGACTCGTTAGCAGATGAGTGAAAGTTAATCAGAACTTTTATCTTGTTATAATGGTTATAACCTTTATCATTATTACTGTATAAATGTAAATTAGGGACTTTTATTTTAGAAAAGGTTAGCTATAAAAGGTAGTATTGACTTTAGTCTATAGTAAAGTGGTCTTAAGTACACACCCCTCTTTCTCTGACCGCAGCACTCTTCACACCCCTCACTCCTCCCTTTCTTGCCCTCCCTCTCACCCTCCCTCACTCCGTCCTCACTTGACCCTCCTCCACCTTCAGCTGTCTCACATTACTAATGTTTTGCTTCTCTCTCCTCTTTCTCTTTTCCTCCACTTTCTTTTTATTTATCACACACCTTCGTCCTTCTTTTCTTTTCCGTCTTCCCTTTCTTTATCGTCGCACGGACTTGCACTCCAGTCCCTCTTCATGTTCCCCTTTTCCCCCTACTCCTCCTCCTCTTCAATTTCCTCACTCTCCTCCCTCGCTCCGGCGCTCGACACCATCTCCGAACTGGATGCGGTCGCCGAGGATGATGATGACCCCAAATCCGATCCCGAGATCACCTCCGATTCCGAACTCACCCCCGAGTCCGAATCCTCTCCCCTCGCCGCACCCATCTCCTCCTTCTCCTCGTCCGCCGTCGCCATGGAGGCAGCATCCTCCGTCGGCGTGACGACGTCAGTCATCCGTTTTCCGATCCCTTCCGATGAAAACAGGTCCCCAATCCTGCCCGAGGAGAGCGCCGCCCTGCTGGCCGCTGGCCGTTTGGGTCGACGCTCGCCTCTCGCCTCGCCATCCTCGCTCGTTCCCTCCTTCCTTCTGGCCTTTGCCGTATTTCTCTCGGCCTGCCACTCACTGGCGCTCTCCCTGGCCCTGGCGCTGCCGCTGGCCGTCTCGCTGTGCTACCTGGAGCCCAAAACCGCCCAAAATTGCCGTTTCTGGCCCCACCGGTGGGGGTACGACGGGGTCGTCAACGTCGTCAAGACCATTGCCCCCAACCCCGACCCTGACCCTGTCCCTGTCCTGACGGGGTTTCGGGGGGAGAAGTGCGACCCCGCTGCCTAAGATTATCATTTTAAAAGCCCTTAACCCCTCCCACTGCTTTCCTTTCGCTCCTTTCCTCTAGAAATAATAAATGCTAGATTGAATTTAGAATTTTGGGAGGTGAAACGCGACCCCACTGCTAAAAACGCCTCTTTCCTCTGACCCCTTTTGTCCTGCTCTCCTCTTTTTCTCGCTCTCTCGCTCCTCACTGATGCCCTGTGTGTGGATAACACCTCCCTTTAGTTTTTTATTTCTAGGAACTTTCTCAGAGCTTTTAAATTGACAAGAGCCTCAGAGGTGGACCGATACTAATTGAAGAAATTGAAAGAAAATATTTTGAGCCCATATATGTATCGGTTGGAAAAAATGTAAATCAGAATTTTAAAATCAAACGCTTCAGAACTTTATCATGTTCTTAACACAGTTAATACGAACTTTCTCCAGTGGATTTCGGAGGGAGAAGTGAGCCTGCGCTGAGTAAAAAACCCTCAAACCCCACGAACCCTCACAGTCCCGCTGCTTTCCTCTCCTCTTTTTCCTGCTCCCTCGCTCCTCACTGATGCCCTCTGTGTGTGAAAAATGACAAACCTCCTCCTCCTCCCTCTTTCTCTCACTCAGCTCTCAGTTTATCTACTTTCTCAAATCCATTCGTTTTCTTTGTTTTAGAAGCTTATAAGCTTATGCCAGTAAGAGACTTAAGGGTTGACCGAAACGATTATTTTCAGGGACAATGTCAATACCGATTATTTTTGAACTGTAAAAAATTCTGGAAAAAACACATCGGTCAACCTGTTATTTTTTTTGCAAAATCTAGCCAGGGTTGGATTTGTACGTAGAAGCACAGATTCCTTAATCACAATAGCAGGATTCTGCAATTCACACAGCCCTCGTTTGTAACCCTTAAACATTTTGGGGAAAATTGTACTAGCACATGCTCATCAGTTGTTTCTTTACATACTGTGTCACTAAATATGAATCCAAAAAGCACAAAATAAACAGTTCCCGCACCACTGCATCAGTCCACCAACCAGCATGCCCCTTACATGCCCAGCCCTGCCCCCTCACGGCTCTGGCCGGCCAATCCCTGAGCTCTGGACACTCTCTCTCTCTCTCTTTCTCTTTTTCTACTCATCGTATCGAGCAAATCGGGTCCTTCCCATCATCCCATTTCACCTTTTCTTTCTCCTCCGACGATTCGTCCATCATTCCACCAATCCCAGAGTCCGCAGGTGGTGGCGGAAGGGGCGGAGCCCGGGGAGGGGCGGAGCCCGGCTGCGGTCGCCGGCGACGCCACGCTCGAGGTCTGCCAACTTTCCCAGCTTCACTTTCTCTCTGGTTTCATAAATGTGCGGAAAGGTTTTTGGGGCTAACTCTTCCAAAACTGTTTTTGTCTCTTCTCCGATCGTGCTAACAGAGCGGAAACCAGGGGCTCAGTCCGTCTGCGGTGAAGGTTAATTAAGACGCTGATTGTTGGATGCTTGAATTGCTGGCTTTGGTTTTTATTTTCTGGTTTTTGGATTTTGGTTCTGCTCTGGTCTTGGTGCTGTGATTGATTGTGGGTTCTTGGTTTTTATTTATTTCTGTATCAGTTTTTATTGCTGGTGTTTGTGCTGTGATTCACTTTAACTTTGCATTTACAGAAATGAGACACAACCTGTCCCAAACCTCACTCAATCACTAAACACTTATTTACTGGTTTGAAAATTACTTGAGGCCCGTACGTTGTGACATCAGGTGCAGTATCATCCAAAAACTTGCTATCAAAATCTGAGGCCTAGTATCAGTTAGGCTACTAATCAGCTAAGGCTAGTAAATAAGAGTAATAATAATAATAATTATAATAATAATAAATATAGCTGTAACTGGCAACGAGC
>JAVGVS010001073.1:0-5000 GCA_032718565.1 Distichodus sexfasciatus
CCCCCCTACCCTCCCTCCCTTTATCTACCCCCTCACTCCCTCCTTGACTCTCTTTTTCTTTCTCTTCACTCCCTCCTTCCCTTCCTTCCTCTCCCCTCACTTCCTCCTTCCTTGTCCTTCCTCCTTGCTTATCCTCTCTCACTTCTCTCTCTCTCTCTCTCTCTCTCTTCTCCTTCACCCCCTCCTTCTCCTTCTTTCTCTCCTCCTTCTTGTCTTCCCTCTCCTTCTCTGTCTGGTTGTTTAGTTCTGTGCTGAATTCTTCCCCCGTCTTGTGCAGTGCCAGAACTCGGATGGCAGCGCTGAAAGAGAGAGATGGAAAAGAGGGAGAGGGAAGGAGAGGGAGAAAGAGAGAGAGAGAGAGTGAGTGAGAGGGCGGTTATCAGCACAAACACATGGGCAGCTACACACACTCGTTCCAACGCGATGGAGACCTCGGTGTGACAGCAGAGCAAGGCAGAGGAGAGAAGGGACGGGGCGAAGAGAAAAGGAGAGAAAAAGGGGGAAGAGGGGAGATATGAGGGCCTGGAGTGTGTGTGTGTGTATCTGTGTGTGTGTGTGTATGTTCCATAAAAATCAGAGACACAAGAGCGAGTCTTAGTGAGTTGTATCTTTCTGTTGCGTGCTGCATCTTCCAGGCTTATTAAACGTCATTTAGCAGCAGTGATCTGCATTACCATGTTTACTGCATGTACGCTGACATTTTTGCCCCCCTCGAGAGTAAAAATTCCTGTGTGTGTGTGTGTGTGTGTGTGAAGGCAGTAACGGCGTTTATAACCTCTATCTTGTGTTACCGCTGCAGCGTTGACACTCCCACCCTCCGCAAACAGCGCGGGGTCTTCGTTGGTATAGGTTTTGCGCCGTTGCGCGGTCGGAGCCACTAACATCGCCATATTCTTCCTTTTTCGTGTGCGTAGATGTTTTTGAAATAAACCTCTCCGTCTCTCTGCCTTCTTCAAAAATACACCGCGTATTTAGGTGCGCACCTCGGGGCTGAGCGTTCGCTAATTTCGAAGGGCCGCCTCTATTTTCGCCGCGTACCGGTTTGAGCTCCTTGGAGGTTATGCTTGCGTTTAAAAAATGAAAACGTTGATTGGTTTTAAAAATCCGATTTGCCGTGTGTGGTCACGCTGAGTGGGAGTTTGTGTTTCTATTCTTGTGCACCTGTTAAGGGTAATAAGAGCAGATTGTTTGCTCTCGCTCTTTGTAGCCGTAGAGACGAAGCGTTTTTTCTTAAAGGGAATTAATGATGGATAATCAAGGCCCATTAGGGAAGTGTGTGTGTGTGTGTGGTCGGTCCCAGAGCTGTGAGGAAACTTGCTCATCTCGGTCAGTGCGAGGGGAGAGTTATTATTATTGTTATTATCCCTCTTACTCGGCTGTAAATTTATGTATTATCGTGTGTGTGTGTGTGTGGGCTTGTGTCAGTTTGTAGTGTCAAATGTAAATAGCCACCTGGAATATTGTTGCGTGTTTCTTTAGTGTAGGTGTGCGAGGTTTGATTGTGTTTTGCGTAGGAAGGTGTGTGTGAGGCGTGCGTTTTTGCATATGGTCGGGCGTTAATGTACGGCATCATTTTTACGCGCCTGATTCACCCACCGCTCTTAAGTAGGAATATGTTCTTAAAAGCCTTATGCAAAAATCACTTTTCGGAACGAGGGCGGCGCGGTGGCACAGCGGTTAGCGCTGCCGCCTCACAGCAACAAGGTCCTGCGTTCGAACCCCGGGGACGGCCGTAGGGTCTTTCTGTGTGGAGTTTGCCTGCTCTCCCCGTGTTCGCGTGGGTTTCCTCCGGGTGCTCCGGTTTCCTCCCACGGATCAAAGGCGTGCAATATAGGTTAATTGGTGACTCTAATAATAATTGGCCTCCATAAGGTGTGAATGTGTGTGTGTGCTTGTGTGAGTGTGTGTGCCCTGCGGTGTGTTGGCGCCTGCCCAGGGTTGTTCCCCGCAAGTTCCCGGGATAGGGTCCGGTTCCCCCCGCGACTCCAGTGCGGATAATGACTTTTTGGAATGATAGACCTGTGAATTTCATGGAAAATCTCCAAGGATTCCGACATTTTCTTATTTAAGATGTTGCTCCCCACCTCGTTCCTGAAGCCCCGGGATAGGCTCCGGCCCCAGCGACCCTAACAGGGATTAGACGGGTCAGATAACGAAGGAATGAACTTGAACAGATATATCGGTACAGGTGAAAGTGTCTGTGTGTGTGTGTGTGTGTGTGTATAAGTGTGTGTGAGATGAACACCTTAGGATATTAAAACAACGATGGGGCTTAACAACGATGCTGGCGTAGAGATTAAACCCAAAGCCAAGAAAATGTCCAGTTGGAATTTACGTCTTGGGTTTGGACAGACAGACAGACAGACAGACAGACTGACTGAATGAATGAATGAATACTGGAGCTTTATTTGAACATCAGGCAGCCAAACACTTCTCTCCATCGCTCCTGTCTCTCTTCTGCCTCCTCCGTTCAGGGCGATCCCTCATTCTGCATGCTCAGACATGACCATCTGATCTCTCTATGCTGCTCTCTATTTGTTTGCTTCCTGTCGTCACGGCACCTGCTTTATCTCCCACGACAACTCCAACCACTGATAATTTTAATGAGGATGGCACGTCTGTGAATGTGTGTGTGTTGTGTGTGTGTGTGTTACCAGTGACATAGTACCATTTCTTGAAGAAAGATGGAGAGAAACGTGCTGAACAGAGAACCAACTAATATCAAAACTGGATGAGAGAAGTCCAGTAAAATGGACAGAAAGAAAGGATGGACACAATCAGATAACACTGGTGGCAAACCTGGGGTGTGTTTCCCAAAAGCATAGTTGGTACCTACGTTAGCAACTAGCATAGTGCATGTTAGCAACTAGCATAGTGTACGTTAGCAACTAGCATAGTGTACGTTAGCAACTAACATAGTGTACGTTAGCAACTAGCATAGTGTACGTTAGCAAATAACACAGTGTACATTAGCAACTAACGTAGTGTACATTAGCAACTAACATAGTGTATATTAGCAACTAACATAGTGTACGTTAGCAACTAGCATAGTGTACGTTAGCAACTAGCATAGTGTACGTTAGCGACTAACACAGTGTACATTCGCAACTAACGTAGTGTACATTAGCAACTAACGTAGTGTACATTAGCAACTAACATAGTGTACGTTAGCAACTAACATAGTGTACGTTAGCAACTAGCATAGTGTACGTTAGCAACTAACATAGTGTACGTTAGCAACTAGCATAGCGTACGTTAGCAACTAACAGTGTATATTAGCAATTAACATAGTGTACGTTAAACTAGCATAGTGTACATTAGCAACTAGCATAGTGTACGTTAGCAACTAACATAGTGTAGGTTAACAACTAGCATAGTGTACGTTAGCAACTAACACAGTGTATGTTAGCGACTAACGTAGTGTACATTAGCAACTAACGTAGTGTACTTTAGCAACTAGCATTGTGTACATTAGCAACTAGCATAGTGTACGTTAGGAACTAGCATAGTGTACATTAGCAACTAACATAGTATTCGTTAGCAACTAGCATAGTGTACGTTAGCAACTAGCATAGTGTACGTTAGCAACTAACACCATTTAGGTTTGAAACCACATTTATTTATTCATGTTCTTATGGATCCTTCAGCCACACCTCGGGCAAGAAGTTAACACTGCTCTGTGTTAGATTTGTCGTCCACTGGCAAGATGGCCAAGGGCAAAGTTAGCTTAAAGTCAAGGAGACAGCGAAGGAGTGAGGGAAGCAGGGAAAGGAGAGAGAGGAGAAGTGAGTATCAGATGTCGGTGGGTTTGAATTACACGTTTAAGTGCACTACAGGCGTGTCCTCTACTCTCGGGTCGACGTGCTGCTTTAGTGACCAGAACCCCCCAGAAGATAACTAACTAGCTAAAGAAAGGCAGGCAGGACCGAGCCCTCGGTGGAAGATGGGGAAATGGAAAACAAACACAGCGGCAGAGCAGAGGACACAGCATCCTCCTGAAGTCGAATTGGCAAGTTTCAAGGTCAGCATTGGAAAACAGCCGTGACGGAAAACTCTTCCTTCCTGGTAAATACAGTAGCGGTAGAAGAAAAGAAAGAGTCAACACAAAACAAACCCCCCAAAAATGGATTGATTAGAGGCCGAAACAAACAAGCCGAAAGAATTGATCAGAAATGGGGGAAGGAGGAAAATCTAAAGGTCAGGAAAGCATTGGCCAGAAAGTCAAACTCATTCAACCTCACAAAAACTCCATTTGAGGCTTCATCATTGTCTGAATGGAAAAGAAGCGAGGAGGAAATTGACAGAGAGAGCGGGCGCGCGAGAGAGCGGGCGCGCGAGAGAGATGAAGCGAGTCTTAACACACAGTATCTCCGTTCATTGCTTGATCTTTTGCATCCTCACCTCGTAAGAGCTCAAAAATTCTTTAAGAGTTGAGATTTAACGCCCCAACGAGGAGGAACGGACTGAGATGGCGACTAAATGGAAACGAGGAAGCGCCGGCACGTGGCGTTAACCGGCCTAATGAGTGCGAGCGGAAGACGAAGGGACGAGAAGAAGCGACGACAAGGAAGACGAGGAGACGGAAAGGTTGGGGAAGAAACGGGGTGACACCGGGTGAGAAACGCGACTAACAGGACCAGCGATCAATCCACGTGTTCGGATCAAAGGTTTTCGCTCTCGTTAAAGCGCTCGCTCCGCCGAACGCGCGTTAATTATTCATCCGACTCAAAGCGGTGGGCATAAATGTCACTGATTTGCTCGGCGTGTTAAAAAATGTAGAGCCTAATTTATTAAAGTAATGAGATCAACGTGTTTAGTAAACAGTTGCAAAAGGCGCTAGAGAGGGGAAAATATAGCGCGCATTTGGGGATTACAGCTATTGGCCGAAGGGCTCGATTCGACTAACGGCTTAATCTTCCTTACCAAAGTCTGATTATTTGTGTTTGGTGGCATGGCAGGGGAGGAAGTGGGGAGCGAGGGAGAGGAAGCCTAAAAGGAGG
>JAVGVS010001073.1:10000-37633 GCA_032718565.1 Distichodus sexfasciatus
TCAAACTGCGTCAATAACCACAACATAAGCTTTTCCAGCTGCTACAGATACGACGCCGTTTGTAGCGAAGTTCTTGATGGTCTATGTCACGCCCCCTTCCTCGATTTCGATTGGCTGGCAAGAGAGAAGTGACATTGACGAGCCCAGCGCTGTTCTAATAGTCGAGCGGATTTCAGCTTGAAGCGCTCCGAGCGCTGCGGTAAACAAACCGTCTTTTTCACGCCGTTTATCGCTCTGAACGCTAAAGCTCATGGGATTTGTGTTAAAAATTGGCGCAAAAAACGTTTCCACGTTCGTTCTTGTTTCATGTAAACATTGTAACATGGTCCTTAGAGTCATGAAGGTGCTCGGAACGATGGAGCTCCATAGGATTCCTATTTAAAAAAAAAAAAAAGGAAAAATCAAACACCGCATATTCACCCGCACGTAAATATATTTTCTGTTTCCTCACGTTGGACGTATTGCTGACCCCAGCTCTGCATTTTGCCTGGTAAATGTTGCATGTCGCACGTCTGCGTTGATTTAAGCAAAGTGCAGTCACGCAGCTTTCGGCTTGTCACCATGTTTTCAGATTTCTGTGCAGTTTCTTCGCCCGTGTGCTTTCTTCCCCCGGCAACGGTTGTCATGGTAACCACAAAACCCCAATACTGTAGATTCCTTACATACCACAAGTGGCTATGGTAACCATGAAGAAGGCTACTGTATCGTGATCCGCGCCAGGCATGTCGTCCGCCATTCACTGACGGAGAAAAGCATGACGCAGACACGCGGTAAACATTCGAGTTAGTAATCATTTGGTGTTGTGGTGCGTACGGAAAAAAAAACTAAACATAAAAAAAACACGCGTTTATAAAAATGATCTGCGCACGTGTAAACAGGCTCCTAATCTCAGCCGAGTTATGACATATTTGAGTAAGTATTTTCGTATTTTTCCCCCACCATGTTAATAGATGTTCAAAGGTGACTATTTGTAGTTATTTACTGTACAAAATGAATAATATGTTCATTCATAGCGGCCATTATTTTTTGCCTGATGGGCATTTTAATGCTTGTAGCGCACACACACACTGACCAATCCAATTAATCCGAAAGGTCAGAGATTTGGAGAGGCTTTTTACAGCTCTCAGCCACTTTGCAATCCTCATAGAATTAAAAAAAACAACAACAGCGCCGCTTTGATGAAACGCCGGACTCTCGGCCTGTAGCTTGAGGTACATTTGAACAGCGGTTTTATAATTTGAGTGTCGAGTTAAACCTCCTCAGCAGGTGAAAATGAAACATTTCGGCTTGTAAGTAGTTCAAGGTCTAGGTAAGATTGCAGACCGACTTCCTGCCTGCTTTGTCCTTAAACACCTTCCTAACCCCTTGCTGGAGATGGTGAAAGAAGACGCGTTCGTTTCTACAAACCGCCGAACTACCAACGCTTTGTGACGGTTTAGAAAGCCTCGCGAATTTACACCGCGTCTGGTGAATGTGACCAGGTTAAGTGCGAGATGAGATTGAAAGGGTTTGTGCCGGCAAGTTTGGTGCCGGTTGATGATTGCTTATAATGTAATGAAAGGATTGTATCCGCTCGGAACCTTGGAGAGTAAGGGCTCATGTCCACGAAAGGCATTCCCAGGAATTGGAACTTACGGCACACGTTTTTTTCATATGGTGTAGTTATACTGGACCAAACGGTGTCGAACTTGGAGAGTAAAGACTGTATGGAAATAACAAAGAAACTGAAAAACCTCCGGCAGGCTTGAGCCGAGGTGGATTTTCACATTCACAGCGGCACGTGTGGCCAGTTGGCAGTCTGCAGGATTTGAATACGCAGGTACAAAAATGGTCAGAGACTAGACTGAGACCTTTAAAAACTTGTCTCGAGTACAGCAACACTTGGATCCACACAACGATGCTTTCACATATGTGACCCTCCGCGGCAAAACCAGTCGCTTGTTGAACGGAGGTTTCCGAGAAAAACGAGCGTTTATGTTGCATGGGGTAAAATTTTGGATTTTTTGTTTTTAGTGTTTTGAAACAGTGGAAGGTCTGCTACTGTACTGTTGGGGAATAACGTAATGAAAAAAACTTACCCTTTCCATCCTAAAAACGTGACTTTCTTGAGGTGAGGAATTCAACTCCAGCAGAATGTTAAAAGTTTCTGTTTTGACCGCTCTACTTCAATATTTCACGTAACTACCGGTTGACTAGCTGCGAAGATATTTCCTCCGAACTATCTTCGTTCCCGAGTTCAGCGTTAATCCCAATTTGGTATTATCCGTGTGGCTGTGAATGCAGCGGTAGGCTAGCGTAAATGCAAATGAGCTTATATCATGCCCAGAGTGCTACGGTTAGTTTTCACCTTCTGACGCAGATTTCTCCGCTTTCACTTGGCGTGACAGGAGAAACCCGACTCCTTTGAATGTTGATATCTCAGTCACATGTCGTCCCATTCATTCCATATAGGCATCGTTTTGAAGCTTGATTTATGCCCTTTCATGAAAAAACATAACTCATTCTTGGAAAAATTCTATGTATGCTACTTGTTTTGCCGAGGAGGGTCAGCATATTTCCAAGAGCAATATGTAAAAACCATCAAAAACCACCGAAGACATACATTAGTTGCCTCCCAAAATGGAGTGCACGGGTAACGATATAGATTGTTACTCAGCAAGTGTGTGTGCGTTCGCGTGTGTGTTTCCGTCCCTGTAATTGGCGTTATGTCCACAGGAGGTGGCGGGAAGGCTAATGACACGCCCACTTTCACTCTTTAACCCACAGCTCTAAACATAGACAGCAGCTTAAAACAACAAAGAGAGAGAGACGAGTAAAGAGATTAGCTGTTGTATCAGGGGCCGTGAAGATGGTGTGTTGAGAGTTAGTTTTTGAGGTGATTACATAAGCGCTTTAGGAACGGTTCAGGAAAGTGCTGGCCGTGGTCAATAGTGAGGGAGGAGGGAGGAAGGAGCATCGGAAAAATAAGGAGCAGAGCCCTGGTGTGGGCTTGCGACGGAAAAACGAATATAATTGGACCCTGCTGGTTTTTGTGAAGGGAGAGATGTGCCGTCATCTCCATCTTTCGGCGTTTGATTATGGAGATCAGAAAAGTCCGAGCCTGTTTTTTTTTTGTTTTTTTCTTCCTTGGACTTGTGCTACAGCCAGATTCTTAAGACGTCTTAGTAATAGTATCATTGTTAATCAATAGGCCTCTTTTCATTGCTGAAAGCGAGATTACATTTTGTCAATTGGAAGGCCGGCCGAGCGAGGTCCCCCGGTCCTCCCTGATGTGAGACAAAGTGTTATCTTAAAACGACGGAGAAAAATTAAAAAGGAGAAGGCATGGGAGGAGATTGCATGCCGTTGTTGAAGTAAACGTGTTGGTCATTTAAAACCTAATGCGTCAAAACCAATTTAAAACAACGGGTCCGACACCCTTACAAACATTTTTTAGGATTTCTGGCAAACTGTTGACGCTCGCCTTCAGATTGAGTCCGGCAGACACCGCGGCTTCAAATGACTGCCTGTTGAGAGCTTATCAATCAGTTCTGGGCAAAATGACAAACTCATATGATCACTTTAACCGCTTAACTCGCGCGGTAGCACTTCGCCGCTAATGACATGTTAACAGTTGTAGGTCTGACTTCAGAAAGCTGCTCAGCGGGATTAAGCCCTGCTATGTTCCAGAACCCGAGCACTTTAGAAGCACCTCAAGCACTTTGCTAACTTTATTTGGAGTGGAAGGAATTAGTTTAAAGGGTTGTCTTTCTCTTGTTTTTTGCTCAACAACCATATCAGATCCTGCATCGTTGTTTAATGCTATCTAAAAATTGACGCTAAATTGATTACGTTAGCAAAGCTATTGTCTTTGAGCTATGGATGAAGATGCTACAGGGAGAAGTAAAGAAGGTAGGACTTTAAGTACTTAGGGTCTACGGTCCAAAGCAACGGAGAGAGTGGAAAAGAGGTGAAGAAGTGGGTGCAAGCAGGTTGGAATGGGTGGAGAAAGTGTCAGGTGTGGCGTGATAAAAGGGTTTCAGCACTTAATGAAAGGAAAGGTGTACAAGACAGTAGTAGATTCAGCATGATGTCTGTTTAAGAGACAGTGCCAATGAGGAAAAGTATGTGAGGTAGATTTGGAGGTTGTAGAGCTCAAGATGTTGAGGTTCTCTTTGGGAGCGGAATGGTGATGGATAGGATCAGGAATGAGTCTATCAGAGGATGTTAGATGTTTTGGAGATAAAGTCAGAGAGGCCAGACTGAGATGGTTTGGACATGTCCAGAGGAGAGACAATGATTACATACAGTAGTAGAAGGAGGAGCTGGAGCCACTACAGGCAGGAGGCTGAGAGGAAGACCAAAAAGGAGATTTATGGATGGGGTGAAAGAGGACATGAAGTTAGTTGGTGTGAGGGTAGAGGATGCAGAAGATATAGACTAGATGGAGACAGATGATTCGCTGTGGCGACACCTGAAGGGAAAAGCCAAAAGAGAAAGAAGAAGATTGTCTTGCACTTAATTTTATATAGGGATGCACGATATGGGAATTGGCCGATGCTGATATCCAGTGTTTTTCATGCGTATATCTGCCGAGTTGAGCATGTTGACAGGACACTTTGCTCATCAATGTTCCAGTGCATGCTCAGAATTTAGCACAAAACAGCGCAAATCAAGCGAGGTGAACCGGAGGAGCGAGGGTGAAGTATTTCAGCGAAAAAAATATCAAGACAAGTTTTCATTTCGTTCTTATGTTTTGTGTCAAGTCAAATAGGCGCATTTCACACTCTGATGTAATTATTTGCATAGAGAGCTGTTAAGTAACAACTCTAATATTTCTGAGATGCATACTATCATGGCGGAGAAGTATGATAAGAGCCGCTTTTACCTACCGTATTTGCCAAGTGCTGCCAGGCATGCGGCAGTTTGTCTTCGTCAGGTAAATGCTTCTTCCAGCAACTCACCCCTAACTCTCTCCTCGCCGATTCAGGATGTAGGTTTTCTCCGGAGTGCAGAGGGTCAACCGCTGACATGACTTGCATTTCAGGGAGTCAGCTATATCGCCCCACTTGGCCTTATTATTAAAGCATCGCCAGCGGCAAGGACCTGCCCACGGCCGGCAGTAAGATGCTGCGAGCGCTAGCAGAGTTCCGGATCCGTGGGGTCAAGGTAGGTTACACCGTTACTATGGCATCCTGATAGAGCCGTGATAGAACTTCTGGCGCTTTTCAGTGGGTCATGCGGTTTGGCTGCATAAATGAATTATTAACGATTACTAGGAACAACCAGCCCTAATCACTTCTGGATGCGCTTCAAAAGCATAGTTGCTAACTATTAGCTGGATAACGACACCGTGTTAGCTGTGCTAACGACATTAATTTCAGTTAACGACACACTGTTAGTTGCTAACGACACCATATTAGTTGCTACGTATTAGGCCTGGTGTTAGTTGCTAACGCATACCATATTAGTTGCCACGGCCAATTATGTTAGTTGCTAACGTACCATGCCAGTTGTCAGCGTACTCTATGCCAGTTGCTAACGCACACCATGTTGTTTAACGACACTATGCTGGAAGCGTTAACGTACTCTTATGTTATTGCTAATGTACACTATGTTAGTTGTTAACGCACACTATGCTAGTTGCTACGCATTTCTATGCTGGTTGCTAACGTGACACTATGCCAGTTAACGCACACTGTTAGTTGCTAACGACACTATGCTAGTTGCCAACGTATACCGCGTTAGTTGCTAACGACACTGTTATTGCTAACGCATACTATGTTAGTTGCTAACGTGACTTCGTTAGTTGCTACTGCACACTATGCGCTGTTAACGCATTCTATGTTAGAAGCTGCTAACGTACTCTATGTTAGTTGCTAATGTACACTATGTTAGTTGCTAACGTACACAATGTTAGTTGCTAACGTACTCTAAGTTAGTTTCTAACATACACTATGTTAGTTGCTAATGTACACTATGCTAGTTGCTAACGACACCGTTAGTTTTTCGTTAACGCATACCTCATGCTAGTTGCTAACGCATTACTATGCTATTTGCTAACGTACCCTATGTTAGTTCCTAACGTACACTATGCTAGTTGCTAACGTACCCTATGTTAGTTCCTAACGTACACTATGCTAGTTGATAATGTACACTATGTTAGTTGCTAACGTACACTATGCTAGTTGATAATGTACACTATGTTAGTTGCTAACGTATACTATGCTAGTTGCTAACGTATACTATGTTAGTTGCTAACGTAGATATGTTTTCGGGAAACACACCCCTGATCGGTCTGATGCAAAACTGTCCCATAGGTGTGACGTTCACACCCACGATTTCTCACTCCTGTTCTGGCTGCTGTATGGTGTGGAATAACACGCGATGTTTTTAGTTCCGTAAACACGTTAAACACACCTACATGAAAGCACCTGTGCTGTAGCCCGCAGGTCTGAGGCTTAGCTTGCACGCAGTTGGGGAAGCCAAACTCATCTAACATTGATTTCGCCCTTGTTTATTTGTTTAATTGTTGTTTTGCCACTTGGCGCGAGAACATCGCACGCTATGCTTTCAAAGTGCGGCCGACTTCATCATCAATAATAGCCGCTTCCTGTGATAAGCGCGGCTTTTGAAACCCAATAAACGGCAGACGCATTAATTTCGGAGCGCCCGAGTGATGTTTCTTTCTTTAAAATCCTGACGATTCGCGTAATCACTTTAGAAACGCCCAGACGCTATATATATATGCGTAACTCTTGAGTAAAGGCTGAACGATGGGAGATGTCGTATCGGGCTTCCGGCGCGACGCTCCCGACCTCTCGTCGCTTGCTGCGTTTTTTTTTATCACCGGCATTAGGCAATAAAGCTCCGTGTCTCTGCTTTTAACCATCATTGTTTTCATGCCGGGCGAAATTAATCAACAAATATGATAACACGCGATTGAGGATGAGGGTGCTTTCCTCTTAATGTTAATCATCTGCTTGTCGGACGCTGCCGCAAGAACTTAACGCTATAGGCGAGGGGCGCGGTGTCACGGCGAAAGATGAATGAGCTTTCTGCCGTCACGTGCTTGTGGAGTGACTTATCGCAGTCTCTGAAGCCCAGACTAACTGTGACAGCGTTGAAGGCTCCATTAGCTCTGTACCTGTAATGTCAGCACCCGTGCCAGCTTCTTTTTACTCCGCTAGGCTAGGATTCATATGTGTGTGTTTAGAGTAAGGAAGTACAGAACAGGCAAAAAAGAACGATGGGGGGAGACGTAATTCATATGAATGACGTGGTGAGGTAGAAAAGTTTATGGCAACTGTCACTAATGAAATATGTCTCGTGAAAAGATGTAATTGCGGCTATTTTGAGTGTGTGTGTGTGTGTGTGTGGATGTGTGAGGGGAGGTTGTCTGAAATGTGTGTGTGTTTTTGGCTTAGTATTGGTGTGTGTGTGTGTTTATTAGATTCAGTATTGTTTAGGGCTTGTCGATACGGCCTAAAATTAATATTGTGATACACGATATACTGTATATCTCAATATATTCTCTTTTCTGGGAGACAACTACTTCCCCATTAACTTCTACGGAGCTGCGCGTCACACACCATATGATGTTGGTTGTTATTTATCAGCTAAAAATATGAGTTTTTGGTAAAATGGCAGTCGGTATGAACGGGTAGGGTGTCACTACATCGAAGGTCGAGGTTCAATCCAGGACCGTAAAGTTACTCCCCGAGGTACTCATATCCCCGGACGCTGTCTCTTTCTTGTTAGCTGCCCACTGCTCCTTCATCGATGGGTCAAATGCAGAGGACACTGTGCTGTGTTCACAATGACAAATCATCACTTACTTAATAAAGGGGAGGATTTGACTGAACCAGAGCGTTTTTGTGAGGGACGGGCGTCTAATTGAGAGTCAGCGAGCGGTAACACTCAGCACGCTTTTACATCGCCGAGGTTCATTTAATACGACGTGTTTTACGCATTTATTTGTTTTTGCGCACGAATTACAGAACTACAGTTGTTTTTTCTTGCATTTTCAATTAATGTCTCCTTGAAAATGCATACAGATAATATATTACATACGATTGTGTATCGCGACATAGCTTTAAAATATGCAATATTTTTAGGCCATATATTCCATCCCTAGATGCTGTCTTTGCTTAACATTAACGCCAGATTTGTACTGACGCTCGTGATAAAGCCGGTCTACTACACATGTGGAAAAAACGAGGTTTATCGAGCATATTTGATGTATCAGCCTACACCTCTAGGTATATGCGAGTGTGTGTTGTAGCTAGTGGGAGTTTTAGGGTGTGAATTTCAGTTTGAGAAGTTTGACAGGAAGTGTTATGATGGGAGTGTTTTTTCAGCTGGGGCTTGTTTTAATGGTCGCCTTTCTTAATTTCAGGCCACGTGACATCTTTACGACGTGGCAATCACAGATGTCGGAATACACGCAAACGTTACAGACGAATACAGACAAACTCTCCAGGATCATTAGTGCTTACAAATATTGGACGTCTCTTTCTGACCAGCTGTGCATCATTGCATCATTAGCTGGAGCGCGAGAGGTTTAAGAAAGAGTCTGCGCTTGATTGATGTGGCATTTGCATGAGGAATCTGGTTGCTCTCCGAAAGATCTTGGACAAAGACGGCGAGCTAGTAAACGGGGCCGCTAGTCTGAAAAAAATCACAAAGAATCGCTATATAGAACCCACGACGGTTTTAGGAAAAACAACTTTGGATAAAGACAATAAACAGCAATGGAAGCGGGTGAGGCAATGGCAAGCACGGGCGCTCACACACACAAGAATTTTTATGATTTGGCTTTTATGAGTAGCTTATATAATACACACACACACACACAATAGAGGAGGGTTTCCGGGTCAGAGAACATTCAGTATTTCAGTCAGTTTGTGTGCTTTTGAAAATGTCACGGCCATGCAGTAAGCAAGCAGCTTAGACGCCGATTCAGAAATGATATTTCACACTGAACGCAGCTCATGGTCCGAAAGTAAGAGTGTTGGGAAAGACACAAGCCATTGTTATGAGTGATTAATTTGGTCATTGTGAATACCCACAGCACACAGTACACCAAATGACCTATCAACTCACCAAGAAGGGGAGCAGTGGCAGCTTTGGCAGCGCTCTGGGAGCTGTGTTTGTGGATGGTGCTCTTGCTCATGAGTGCTTACCTTTGGGGGTAATTTCACTGAACCGGATTCAACTTCCAAAAATCCTGGATCACAGGGCTTAACACTCACCGCTACGAAGCTGGCCATGAGCGTCTTTATTGAGATTCCACCAAATCGTTCAGACGCACACGCGGACGGTGTGACGTGAATATTCCATCAAATGCGGTTTTCACCGCGGAGTTGGTTTTCCGCTGAGAGGCTGCCATTTGCTCTCCGTCCAGCAAGAAAGTTAGAGTTTAGTCATGAAAACTCCAGCCGACCTCTTTCTCTCTGATCTCCTCTCTTCTTCGTCCTTTCCTTTTTCTCCCTTCTCTTCCTTTCCCTCCCTTTCTCCAGCCCACATATCTTCCTCTTTGCTTTCTCCTTCTTAACTATTGCCCTCTCCACTCTTTCTTTCCTCCTGTCCTCCTGTTGTCCTTCCTCCTCTCCTGTTTTCCTTTCATCGCCTCCTTTTTCTTTTACGCCTTCCCTCCTTTTCACTCCTTTCCCCCCGTCTTCCAGCTCCTCTCTATTTCTCCAGTTCCTCTTCTGCTTTCGACACCAACCTTCCTCTCGTCTTTCCTCCTCTCCCTTCGTCGTCCTGCCTTCTCCTCTTCTTTTTTTTTCTTTCCTCTCTCTTCTTTCTGTCATCTTCTCCTATCTCCTCAATCCATCTCCTCACCCCCTCTGTCGGTTTTGAATAAAAGATTAAGAAAAACAGAGGAGGATGAGGAGGGGAGAGGAGGAGGCAGACGCCCAAGGCAAACAGAGAGGAACACAGCGTTTGAAGGACGACTTATAGGGATGAGGAAGGGGGTAATTTTTTGACACATCCGTGCTGTCATTCATGTCCTGGAGTCCGTGAGTGCATTGTGGGGAGGTGGGGCGGAGGCTGCGTTTCCAGGCGTTTACCGACTGCCGTTCGGCGAGTCGGGATTTTGGATCTGACTGATGATCAGGCGTATTAGGGGCGGACACCCGCCCAGCGTTGGTCCCCGCCTCGCACCTGTAGTCCCCGAGATAGGGTTTCTGTCCCCGCGCCTCCGAGACGGATTAAGCGGCTCAAAAAATGCACGAATGAATGAATTACTAAGGATTGTGAGCGTCATATTGTCGTAGAGCGTTGGAGGAATTCTTCGCAACAAAACGCCCAAAACACTGCAGGTAGCGCTTCACTTGTGCTACAGTTTAACAGTGCCGCCGAAATCAGCCTGCGACAGTCTCAACCCAACGCCTACAAAGTCCACGACCCCCACCTCACCTGCATTAGTGTGCGGAAGCGAGACATTCCGAACAGGTGAACCTCATTCCGTCCCGCTAATGAAGACAGTAAATCCTGAGCGTTGCTGTCCCCACAGCTCCCTGGCTCCTGTAAACACAGAAGCTTCTAATGAGGACGCTACAGTAATAGGGACCGAGAGTTAATACACTTCAGATTATGTGTTGGCTTTGTATCCAGCGACGCCAAGTATCAAACCTCCACGCGAGCCGGATCGATGCGCCGACGATATGAGCTCGATGATTTAAATGATGTGAACTGGAATGACCCAGCAGCTAGAGAATCATTTAGCGGCGGCGGAGATTCGTGACCCACCGAGATTTGCGGGTTTATCGATCAGCGCTTTTGTTTACCTGCTGGCGTAATTGATTGGCTCTCACTTCAAAGGATTTATATATTTGTACCGGCGAAACGGAGTGAGATTGGTGCTTCTTTCCAGGTTTAGGCTATGATGATTAGTCGGGTATAATCGGTGATGTTTTGGTTACAAAATTTTGACCTGGATATTGTAGCGCTGGTCATACATCGACTTCCAGATTAAGTTCTACAGGAAGTGTAGGCAGTATGGCTTCCTACTAATGAATTGAATTTAAGTGAGTGATTATTTGTCATTAGAACACAGCACAGCACACCACATGTGACTCTGTATTTTGACTCCAGTGGACATTTTTTGGCAGCCCGCCCCGGGAGCAGTGCTTGAGGACGTGAGCACTACCTCAGCGGTACCTTTTACTGGTCCGGGTCAGCGTGGTTCAGCGTCACCACATATTTGCTCTGGTTTTTCTGTGCGGGTGTGAGTTTGCGTGCGTGTGATCAGTCCGGAATGGCGCTTTATAGATTCAAAACATATGGTTGAAAGCAAATGTCAGTTGAAAAATATTCCCAGCTTTAAACACACTCATATTTGAGTCCAGTTTCTGTCTGGAATCCCCACGGTCCTGACCGGTTATGATGGATTCTCTGCTCAAACACGCCCAGCTAATCTATGCTGATTAACACAGGAGTAAGACTCAGGTGTAGGTGCTGGTAAAAGGCAGGTGTGAGTTTGAAATTATGCCAAACCTGGGTTTGCTCATGCACTGAAAGGAACACTCCTGCTGTTGAAGGAAGAAAGCCCTGAACAAGACAGGTATGAATTGGGGGGAAGAGATGAAGGGATGCAGGGAGAGAAAGAGAGGAGGAGGAAGAGGAGGAGGAGGAGGGAGGTCGCTCATGAGGGAGTGTTACTGATGCTGAGAGTGATGAGGATGTTTTACTCTGGATATGGAACAGAGCTGCTACATCGGCACTACAAGACAACAATTACACAGCCTGACTGATGCTGGAGTTGTGATGTGCCGTGGCGAAAGAGATACACACACACACACACATCAAGTAGCTAAGACACGCCACACACACACACACACACACCCACAAACACACACACACACACACACACCAGCAGCTTTTCTCGTACACACATATACACTTTCACCCTTTCTTCTGTCTGTCTGTCTGTCCATCTGTCTATCTATCTGCCCATCCACCCAGCTGTCCATCCATCCCTCCCTCCATCCACCCCTAGATCCACCCATCCACCCTCCATCTACCCCCACTCCATCCTCCATCCACCCTCTCCATCTGCTCATCCATCCCTCTATCCACCCATCCATTCATCCCTCCCTTCCTCCACTCATCCACCTCTCCATCTACTCATCCATCCCTCATCCACCCATCCATTCATCCCTCCACCCATCCACCTCTCCATCCATCTATCCATCCCCCATCCACCCATCCATCCATCCCTCCATCCACACATCCATCCATCTACCATCCATCCCTCTATCCACCCACTCCATCCATCCTCCTCCACCCATCCACCCTCCATCCACTCATCCATCCCCTCCATCTACCCATCCATCCCCCTCCATCCAGCACCTCCATCCGCCCATCCCATCCTCCATCCAACCCATCCATCCATCCCTCCATCCATCCATCCCTCCATCCCTCCACTCATTCATCCATACATCCACCCGTCCACCCATCCATCCATCCTTCCATCCACACATCCACCTCCTCCACCTTCCATCCATCCCCCATCCACCCATCCCTCCATCCCCCCCTCCTCCACCCATCCACCCTCCATCCACCATCCATCCCTCCATCCCCTCCTCATCCACCCTCCACCCACTCATCCAGCCCTCTATCCACCCATCCATCCATCCCTCCACTCATCCATCTATCCATCCATCCATCCATCCCTCCCTCCACCCATCCATCTCTCCATCTACTCATCCATCCCTCCATCCACTCATCCACCTCTCCATCTACTCATCCATCCCTCTATCCACCCATCCATCCATCCATCCGTCCATCCACCTCTCCATCCACCCATACCTCTGATTCTGATTCACTCATCCATCCCTCCGTCCACTCATCCATCCCTCCGTCCATCCCTCTATCCACCCTTCCTCCACTCATCCACCCCTCTGTCTCTCTCACCTCTTTTTCTGTCTCTCTCCGTACCATTCTGTCTCTATCTCTCTATCAATATTTATATTTATATATACTCATATTCTCTCCCTCCGTCTGTCCGTCCGTCCATCAGTCTATTCCTCCATCCATCTATCTCTCTCACATACACACACACACACACACACACACTATCTAATCCATCTATCTCTCTGTCTGTTTATCTGTCCATTCATCAATCTGTCCATTCATCCATCTGTTTATCTCACATGCACATGCACTATCCATCTATCCATCCGTGTATCTCTCTCTCTCTCTCTCCCTCTCCCTCTCCCTCTCTCCCTCTCTCTCTCTCTGAGCCTCGCAACGTAATTGAAGAAAAGCCTTGGGCTCGAATTAAAGCTTAAATCTTGACCTATTAATCAGTAATTACAATCCTCCTTATACCTTTCAGCAGTGTGTGTGTGTGTGTGTGTGTGTGTGTGTGTGCACTTTGTGTGTCTGTGCGTGCGTGAGAGAGAGTGTGTGCGCAACTGTGCGTTTGTGGACGCTAACACACACACACACACACACACACACACACAGAAATAATGCAAACAAGAGAACCTGTGAGCGCTCTACAGGAGTGTGGGGAAGGAGGAGAGGATGCTCTAATCGGGATTATGCGGTTCCGAATTGGTGTGACCGGCTTTCATACGAGCAGAGGAATGGTGTGTGTTGTGTGTGTGTGGGAGTGAGAAAGAGAGAAAAGGGGTGGGGTGGTGGGGATGAGTGAGTGGGCTGATGGATCAGCATGAGTGGAGCTCTGAATGAGGAATGCATAAGAGGAAGTTGGATGAGGTTCCCCCGTGTCCCTTTGTGTCCAGTTCTGAGGAAGGGAGGATGTCTTTGGTTAAAAAACGGATGAGTGTATCAGAGGGAATCTGGACTTGGGCTTAGCTTTCAGCTCACCGGATCAAAGAGCAATGGCATATCCTGCTGCAGTGTTCAACACACACACACACACACTTTGCCCACTCCGTATAGAGCATCCATATGTGTGTGTGTGTGTGTGTGTGTGCGTGTACTAAGCGCCGCTCTCTGCTTGTCAGATTCGGCCATGTCAAATGTCAGAAGGCACCTTGGAACGTGATGCGCGAGGAAGCAAGTTAGAGAAAGAGAGGGGGCACCATGACCTTAGCGGGAGGCTTGGAAACCTGATGAAGACTACACACACACACACACACACACAGTCACTGATCTTTCTGCTTGTCTGCTCAGGCTGGCAGGGTGATAAAGCGTTCCACTGTCCCGCAGTGACACATGTACAGTATTTACTGAACTGGATAATGGTACCGATACCCAACACGCACACACACACACACCAACACACACATGAGCTGGGAGGAATTTAACCTTGTGCTTGTTGAAATTAAATACTGCAAGGCTTGGTCTAGAAGTATTGATGAGTAAAGGGCAGATCTGTAAACTTGGAACTTTTTCAGAAGATTTATTTTACAAAGTTCCTCTGAACTGAGCACGGCGAGCTATTGCATCTGTAGTAGACTGGCGTTTAGGGGTGTGACGATACATCAGTCTACATCGATACACTGATTCGATGATTAATGATGCATTCATCCAAAATAAAAACATTGATCAGACATTGTTCATATCATCACATCACTTTACTGTATATTAGACAGAAGTTTTCAGTTACATTTTTGTGTAAATGTTTTGTATAAACGTTGTATAAACGTCAAATGATATTTGTGGTTTTGAATGAATGAGTTGGCACAGTTGCTGGCGTTGCCCTCTTGATCGTAGGGTCGCCAGTTCAAGTCCCGGACCGGTAAAAGGACCAGCACTGCTCTCCTTTTTATTGGTGATGCCATAAAAAGCTGCCCACTGGTCCTTCACGGATGGGTCAAATGCAGAGGTCACATTTCATGGTGTTTACAATGACAAATCATCACTGATTTATAATATCATATATCGTAATATGGTGAGGAAACTTATTTGTAACTCTGCACGGCAAAACCAGTCGCTTGTCGCAAATTTTCAAAATTGAGTTGTTATGTTTTACGCTAGTCAACCAATGGATTTACCGTAAATATTGGAGTAGAGCGGTCAAAACAGAAACTTTTAACATTCTGCTGGAATTGAATTCCTCACCTCAAGAAAGTCACGTTTTTAGGATGGAAAGGGTACGTTTTTCAGCCAAATTTATTCACAACAGTACAGTATAGACCTTCCACTGTTTCAAAACTAAACTAAAAACACTAAAAACAAAAAATCCCAAATTTTACCCCACGCAACATAAACGCTCATTTTTCTCGGAAACCTCCGTTGCGACAAGCGGCTGGTTTTGCCGTGCAGGGTCACATTTACACTTGTAGCCGATGTTAGTACCTAGTAGCGCTCAGATTTTTGCCACATTTGAAGTCTCCAGACAAGTTTTCCAGTGCAAGACATAAGTAAACAAAGTTATTAGAAAAGCAAAGTAAAGAACTCGCGTCGACACACTCGAGTGCACTTTCACATGATCGCGGTGGCCAGATTGTGTGTGTCTGTTTGTGTGTGTTTATAGCAAACAAGGTAGAGGACAAAGCCTTACCTTGGCTAATGCTCGAAGGTGTAGGAACCAATTAATTCGAGATTCATTCACCCTTACACACGCCTTCGGGGCACGGCACAAAGAACAGATTGCATGCTAAAAATGTTACTTCTGACTCCACTCGTACTACTGCGCTATATAGAACAAGAGCCAGGCTGTTAACGTACGGCTCCTACTAGAGGTATTTTAGAGGTATTTCTAATATATAATTTGGTCTCACTCTGCTGTTTTTTTTTTTAACCAGTGCATTATTTACGAACTTTTTTTGGATAAGCAGTGACACGTGAAAAGAACGGCATTAAATCTTTCATGAAGCAGTTTTGAGATTTCATGTTGTGTGCAGTAAACGCATTGCTCTATATGTTGGGATGATCTTGGTGTGTATGTGTGAGAGGATCATTTACCGTCTCCATCTTCAGCTTCCTAATTACAAGGATGTAATAGGGTTATAATTAATGGTGCATAAAATTCACTAAATCCAATCGTGAATCGACAGAGAAAGAATCGTGATTCAGCTATCATAGTGTACATTAGCAACTAGCATAGTGTACATTAGCAATTTGCATAGTCTACGTTAGCAGCTACCATAGTCTACGTTAGCAACTACCATAGTGTACATTAGCAACTAGCATAGTGTAGATTAGCAACTACCATAGTGTACATTAACAACTACCATAGTGTACGTTAGCAACTACCATAGTGTACATTAACAACTACCATAGTGTACGTTAGCAACTACCATAGTGTACAGTAGCAGCTAACATAGTGAATGTTAGCATCTAGCAAAGTGTACATTAGCAACTAGCATAGTGTACATTAGCAACTACCATAGTGTACATTAGCAACTACCATAGTGTACGTTAGCAACTAAGATAGTGAATGTTAGCAGCTAACATAGTGTACATTAGCAACTAGCATAGTGTACATTAGCAACTACCATAGTGTACATTAGCAACTAAGATAGTGAATGTTAGCAGTTAACATAGTGTACATTAGCAACTAGCATAGTGTACATTAGCAACTACCATAGTGTACATTAGCAATTTGCATAGTGTTGCTAACGTAGTTAGCATTACATCAGCAACTATGCTTATGGGAAACGCACCGCTGACTAGTTCATCTTTAACATAGCATCTCATTGCTGAGCCTCAACGTCATTTGAGAAGGAGACGAAGAGAGAGAGCGAAAACACGGGCGTGAAAGAGAGCGATAGCGAGGGTTAGTTTGCAGCTGTCTCCGTACTGATTGTTTTTGCATTTGTTTTGTAATGCTTGATTAAATTGATTGCCTTTTTGGTGCCACACTCGTTAATTGTCATGGCAGCGGAGCTCCACTGAAATTGGAAAATTAAAGCCTCCGCGCTTCCATCCCAGACTTCGTGTAGCCGCGGTGGTGTTCCGCTTTAACGTGCTATTTATTCCAGTGGCGACCCCCTTTTCGGGACCTGGGTTTTGTGTCTTTCTTTCTTCCCTTTCCGTCTCGTGATCCGCACGCTCCTCACTTCTCCCCATCGCTCCTCCACCCATGTCTTATCTCTTCTTGTGATCCATTTGTCCTCGCACTCCTCGTTCCTTTTGACTTTTGATGATTAGAGCCTTGGTTTTTTTTTTTTTTTTTTTTTTGGGGGGGGGTGGCGGGAGTGTGTCATTTCCTCCGACGCTGAACAATGTGCCCTCCTCAGGCGTGCGTCACACTTCCACATATTTCTATCTCTTTCTTTCCTTTATTTATTTATTTATTTACTTAGATGAGACTGCTAAGTGGCTCTCCGTCAAACCCTGTGCCATTATTACCGCCAGCAAATTACGCTGTTGTAGCCCAAATCGCTGAAAGCCAGCGTAAACAAACCATTAGCGGGAGATAGCATGCGGAGAGGACGCGTTTGTTAAGCCCAGGGTCTGATTAAATATGTAACGGAGTTTTCAGAGTTGTTCGTCCGCTTAAAACGAAAGATAAAAGCCAAGTGAATCGCAAAAACAGAAGCTCCGGCCTAGACCTGGTCGGAGAGGGCTGGGTTTTTATAGACCTGTAACGGAAGAGAGATTTCAGAGGATTTTGTACAAATTAAATTCAAGGATATACTACAGACCACTAATCCCAGTGCTAATCCTAATCTTAACCATTCATAATTTTTATTAGGAGACGGCTTGCGTTAGTGTTGCGGATTTATCCTTGTTTTGGGTGCGTTATATTAAATCCCGTGTTTTCAACACAAATCTTTAAAGAATAAACAGGCATGCGTGTTGTGACAGTGTAAACATGAAGCAAGAAAGTGAAATTCATTTATAAAGCACCTTTACAGACAAAAATTGTTTTTTTTATTAATATAATTAAAAATGACTAAAAATTAAGGAAAATAATTAATATGTGAGGAGAGTTTACCTCACTATTTTGAAAGCATCTCATGAGCTCGTTGCATAATAGGTTCATTTTTATGTGCACTATATACACTGCCCGGCCAAAAAAAACAAAACACATTCTAATATTTCGTTGGACCGCCTTCAGCTTTAATTACAGCACGCATTCGCGGTGGCATTGTTGATAAGCTTCTGCAATGTCACAACATTTATTTCCGTCCAGAGTTCCATTAATTTTTTGCCAAGATCTTGTAGTGATGATGGAAGAGTCGGACCGTGTTGCGCAAAGACTTCTCCAGCACATCCCAAAGATTCTCAATGGGGTTAAGGTCTGGACTCTGTGGTGGCCAATCCGTGTGTGAAAATGACGCCTCATGCTCCCTGAACCGCTCTTTCACAGGTTGAGCCAGCCCGATGAATCCCGGCATTGTCATCTTGGAATATGCCTGTGCCGTCTTTGGGTACGTTGCTGAACCGAGACTTGACCAAGTAATTATCCAATGGGAGGCTCTTACCTATTTGCTTAGCTAAATCCAGGTGGTGACTTTTTTTTTTTTTGGCCGGGCAGTGTATTAAAAGTGGGTTATAAAAAGATTTCCTTCGTGTCGTGAGCGATAACTGTTTTTTTTCAGTTAAAAATGAAACAGCATGCGGTGATCTGCTAAAAAGGTAGGGTTGCGGTGTGTTGCCTTGCTTGTTCTGTTCAGTATCCTGTTAATATGTTGGAATTTCGATGCTATGTTTAGTATGTGTTTAATATCAAGCTTCCTCAGCAGCGTGTTATTGAACATGGTGAGCAGCAGTGTTGTGGCTCGTACGTGCGCTTGCCAGAATGTTAATTAACCCTTCATTACTGAAGATTGCTTCTACTAGATGTTGTACCTACTCGCTCATAATAACACTTTCTACAGCAACATCCGGAACGGACCAATATTACACATCGCAAACACAAGGTGGCACCGCACAATGAACTACAATTCCCATAATCTGATAATTACATAAATGTTAGAGTTGAGATCAAGACCACGTAAACTGAGACCAGATTGAGACAAGACCAAGACTCTGAAGGACCGAGACCGAGACCGGACCAGTGCACATTTTACACCACTTGACAAGTGGAACCACCCTTGACGAGAAATATCACGTTTTAATGTCTCACGAGATATATATATATTAGGGATGTAACCGATCCGATACGTGGATGGGTATCGGTCCGATAATGGCTCAAACGGCTGGATCGGGTATCGGTGGCATCGGGCCGTTCTACGGAGCCGATCTGTAAATGCGTGCACGCTCAAGTCGTTATGCATGGGAAGTGGCACTGCGGTAAAGTAGAGCTGAAACCATTGTTCCAATAACTCCAATAATTCTATTACGAAAAATGGTTTTTCTAGAATGGAAGCTTGGTTTAATTCGTTTTTCTCTAGAGCAGCTCCGCTCGTATTTCACACGGACGCTTAATAGTGACACACGTTTTCTGTGGCGCGATCAAGACGAGACCTGATCCCTCTGCATGTGAAAGTATTTGTGAGATGTTCCTGCACTGAAACAGAAGTAAATGCATGAAAACGCATAAATGACATTTTTCGCAGTGTAAACACACGCTGTATTAATGACCGCGCCGTTACTCGCTAAAAAGCTCCAGTTTGGTCAAAACGTCCCCTTTATTACAGACACAAACCATATTTTAGCTGATAAATAACCACAACAACCAGCGTTCTACTCACAGTTCTGCCGTTTAGATTTTCCATCGTTTATTCTGCAACGCGCGCCCAGCGCTTTATTGTGACGGGGCTCCGGGGTACGCACGGAGGGTTGTGGGAAATGTAGTTCTCTGCAAAAGCAGCTCATTTTATAGGCCAGATTGGTTCAAAATGACAAACTTCAGTATTTCATTGTCTACTGATCAAATTTTTTTTAAATTTTATAAAGTTATAGTGTAATCAATAAGAAATAAGAAATATTTATATGTCTAAACAAACAATTTTTGAGAACAAATAATTTAGCATATACGTGTGTGTGTGTAATTATTACATCGTTTTAGTAGGAAAACAGTATTTAAATCAAGCATTTCAATAATCTCAGTCATGTATTCAGACGTTTTAAAGCATTATTTAATGTTTAAAAAACGACTGTGACTGAATCGGATTTGTATCGGTGTCAGCAGATATCAAAATTTACAATATCGGTATCGGTATCGGACATAAAGTGTTATCGGCCCATCTCTACATATAATATAATCCCCCTGAGTCATTGGTGTGCGTTCGTGAACATAACCAAACTCCAGCCACCGAAGTTCCCACTGCTGCAGCGTTCGTCTCCTTGCTGGAGTTGAAGCCCGTTGGTTGTTAAGCATGCACGGCACCCAGCTGAACTGTGATAAGTAGTTGGTTTCCTGCATTAGCACTACCTAGCCTCACTGGCGGGGAATTCGCTCAGCGGGAGCGCTGACAGCAGCAGGCCAAGCTTTCGGCTGGACTGAAGGAACCCTGCTAACATGCGTAGCAAAGTCAGGCAGCAGGGGAGGAAAAGGAGAGGTGGGGTTGGGGGTGGGTGGGTATAAACTAGACGTAGGTGGATAGCCAGCGGCGGTCGGCGGTTCCTGTGAAAAATGTGAGAGAATTTGAGGTAAAGCGTAAAGAGCGTGCGGTTTATTTACTTTTTCCTCCGGACGTAGGCGAGGTCATGAGACAGAGAACAGGAAGTGCAGGTGAATGAAATATATATTTGTTCGTTTGTGAGATCCGTATTAGAGAAGTTTGAAGGAAGGCCGAGTGAAAAGATTTCCGTCCTTGCAGCGAAGTTAGACTCCACAGTCTCAGTAGCGGTTGGGTTTTATTTGCGCAGCACTTTCATCACAAAAAAAGCGTCTTTTGCACACTTCGGGGCCCAACGCTGTACGTAATAAGAGAGCCTGGAGCGACGGTGGCAAAGAGCGGGGGGGAAAAAACGCCTCAGAGGACATGAGGAGGGAACGTCGAGACAAGTCGGCGCTGAAAAGGAAAGCCGTCCTGCTCCGGGCGATGCCTCAGAGCGAAATCTAAAGTGGCCGTTACAGAAGCAGGATTAAATCGACACTCTCGGATTGTCTGAGGCAAGAAGAGATCCTCGAGGTCTGCAGTTACCAGAGCTAGAAACTGCTGCAGATTTGGAGAACTTTGTTAAACACATAGGTGGTGTCAGGTAGAAGAACCTGGATGGTTCGGAGTGGGAATAAATAGGTTGAAAGTGTTTCTGTGTCTCTCTCTCTGTCTGTCTGCCTTTGTCTCTCTCTCTCTCTGTCTTTCTGTGTCTGTCTCTATCTGTGTGTCTCTTTCTGTCTGTCTGCCTTAGTCTCTCTCTGTCTCTGTCTTCCTGTGTCTGTCTCTATCTGTGTCGCTCTCTCTGTCTGTCTGCCTTTGTCTCTCTCTGCCTCTGTCTTCCTGTGTCTGCCTCTGTCTGTGTCTCTCTCTCTGTCTTCCTGCATTTGTCTCTCTGCATTTGTCTCTCTCTGTCTGTCTGCCTTTGTCTCTCTGTGTGTCTCTCTCTCTGTCTGTCTGCATTTGACTCTGTCTGTCTGTCTGTCTGTCTGCCTTTGTCTCTCTCTGTCTCTATCTTCCTGTGTCTCTCTCTCTGTCTGCCTGCCTTTGTCTCTCTCTGTCTGTCTTCCTGTGTCTGTCTCTGTCTGTGTCTCTCTTCTTTGTCTGTCTACATGTGTCTCTCTTTGTCTCTGTTTGCCTGTCTTTCTCTGCTTTGGTCTCCCTGTCTTGTCCTGCCTCTTTCTGTGTCTCTTTGTGTCTGTGTCTCCCTGTCTCTCTCTGTCTCAGTCTTCATGTGTCTGTCTGTGTTTCTGTCTGCCTGTCTGTCTCTCTCTGTTCCTTTGTCCATCCGTGTCTCTCTGAATCTCTCTGTGCCTGTCTGCCTTTGTCTCTCTCTGTCTTCCTCTGTCTGTCTCTCTCTCTCTTTCTCTCTCTGCTTGTGTCTCTCTTTGCCTGCGTCTGCCTGTCTCTCTCTGTCTTGGTCTACCTGTCTTGCCCTGTCTCTGTCTGTCTCTCTTTCTGTCTGTGTTTGCCTGTCTCTCTCTGTCTCTGTCTGCATGTGTCTGTCTGTTGCTCATTCTGCCTGTCTGTGTCTCTCTGTGCTTGTGTCTGTCTGTTCCTTTGTCCATCTGTCTCTCTGAGTCTCTCTTTGGCTGTGTCTGTGTCTCTCTGTGTCTTTTTGTGAGTGTGAGACAGTTAAGCAGATCTTGTACATATGTGCTATAGATCACTCAGAAGTGGTGAAGGCATCAGCCAAGAGTTTGTGATCTGAAATCGGAGCGGAACAAGTGAGCAGACTAATAAGAGAGCAAAAGATGCCTCAGGTGCACCTTCATAATGTATCATTTGCCGGTCATTAAAAATAGATCAATACTGTGTTTGTGTCCCAGAGCCCACTAGCAAACCGCTGCGGTGTTATAGCGTGCGTTTATACCAGGGATCAGCAAAACTCCGGCCTGCAAAACTTGACTTAACGACCTACCGTCATTTTGTTCTTTCCTCCTGTTTGTCCACATTAGTGTGGCGCTCCTCACTGCACTTCACTGGTCATTTACTGCGGCATTCAGAATGTCTTCACTTGAACTTCACTTGCGTTGTATGTAGACACGGCAGCTCACGAACACAGGAAGCACAAGCGCACTCGAACGCGGCTAATTGAGCGATGACGTTATTGCTACTGCACTCACTTAGCGTCCACTTAGCTGCTGAGAAGCAGAGGAAATGAATCTCGCTAATGGTGCCGTGATGGATCCGACTGTCCGGCCTTCCAAGATGAGTAGAACATTATCACTGCTCCTTGGATTAATAAGTTAATAACCGATCTCAGGTCTGTAACAATCTCCCCCTTTTTAGACCTTCCAAGGAGTTCAACGTGATCAAATGATCCTAAAGCTGTAGATCATTTTGGACAAAGTTATTCAGCACAGAGCGCCGTGGCCTCCCAGTAAGAAGGTTGTGGGTTCGATCCCTGGGCCATGACCTCCCTGGGGCTCTTCTCCACTTGCTCTGGTTTCTTCTCACAGTCCGAAAGCATGCGCTGTTGGTTGATTGGTTACTCTAAACTGTCCCCGTAGGTGTGAAAGTGACGGTGTTTGTGCGAGTGTGCGTGCCCTGCGGCGTATTGGCGCCCACCTCGGTGAGGTGAGTCCCCATCTCGTGTCCCAAGTCCCCGCGACCCCAGTAGGGATTAAGTTCGTGAATGAATGAATAGTTCTGGACGTTATGTGTAATTTTTCAGTTTATAGATTTCGGCTTCGAAAGTGTCAGCGAGCGAGGTGCCATTCTTTGTTTAATCTGACGTGCAGCTCCTTAAACACTAGGCGCAGATTATAAAAGGATGACTGCCGACACGTCGTTTCAGAACTGGTTTTAACCGTCTCCTCATAAATCAGTCCCTCTCTTTATATAAAAGTTTTTTTTTTTAAGGAGACGTGCATTAGCCTACTTAGTGCTGTCCTACATAATTGCGTCTTTCCAACAATAGCTTTCGGAAAAGCGTGCGACCGCCCCGACGGCGTCTTTTGTGCCAGGAGCTGATATGAGGAATATTGCTTAAGGACAAATTCAATTGTGACGCTGGAATGGAATTGGAGGCGGTTCATGGTTTATTTATTTCCTCTTCTTTTAGCACCGAGGCCCGACAGAGGGTAACAACGGCATCAACAACAATAAACATCAGCGTTGGTCATAAAAAAGCACAGAGGCAATCTCTGGCGAGCGCGCCGGTCACTCACTATTAACCCAGAGTGACGTGCCGATTCAGCACCAAAAACGTTGGGCTTCCTCAGTTGATTTAGCAACACGGAACGACGCAGGTTAATAAGAACGACCCGGTAGCGTTATTGAAAATGATAACAGCAGCGTCATCACTTTATATGCACTTTATTTGCATCTCCCCGCCACGTTATTTGGAATGGCATTGAATGGAGATTTTCCAATATCAGCAAACGTGAAGTCCCTGGATGAAATAACGGATTGAGAGAACTTTCTCGAGCTGCTGTTGGGGTTTGCTGTGGCACTTCTTTAATTTCTCCTTTTGAGCAGGGTGTGTTGCTAATGATTTGCTAGCATATGGAAGCAGTGGACTTCAGTATGTCTTACCTGGCAGGTGGTGCATCGTAAAGCAACTGCTGAGATCAGCTTTGGCAAGCGACTTTCATCCTTTTTTTTTAGGGTTGCCAGTTTAATAGCCGGCTCTTGCATACTCAAAGTCCCCATAATTCGGAACGGCAAACCCTTTGAGAACTGAATTGAAAAAATATTTCTGCTGTAGATTTGTGTAAAGCTTTCAGTAAGTAAACCGTAAGCCAAAAAAAAAAAAGTTTTATCTGTGTGAAAGAGTGAAGAGACGTCTCTAAAAGGGCGGCACACATCCGATTTTCCTCTTTTTAATCCGACGCTGTGCTTTCACAGATATTTCTGAAGCCCCACTTACGTTTTCCGTAGGGATTTTTGCTGAGAGAACTGGTAACTAGAATTGCTAACGAGCCGCATTCAAACTGACATCACAATTAGCTTCTCTCGTAGAAAACTACCACTTAAAAATGATGTCGAACTGGCCAGTTTTCTAGACCTGTTTAAGCTGAGAAGTCTCATGATAATTTGCGTCCACCGTTCACTGCACAGGCTATTAAAAAATTGAGTGGTCGTTAATCCAGATGCCCAGGACTTCACAAGATGGGAAATGCTCCATAGGGGATCCGTTTAGATAATAGAGGGCTAAACTGTCTTAGTGCATCTGCCAGATGCCCCCTGCTTTTTGCAGCAGCCCCAAGTCCTGGGGGAACTTTGCAATTCAGTTCAAATCAAATTCGGTACTGGTGTGGAATGAGGAGGAAGCTTCTGTGAAGTTCATATTCAACGCATAATTACAGCTTCGCCTGGGAAGATCCTTTCATCCTGAGTGTGGGTTCTGTAGCTAGAATGGACATTTTTAAGTGAAGTTTAGCGGTGTGCAGTACTTGGGTCGGTACCATGCTCATGAGTACCTCAGGAGTACCTTTACCAGTCTGGGACTTGAACCGGCGACCTTCTGATAAACAGAGCCAACTAACTCCCTAACCGTTATACTACTAACTACCCTAAAGGGGATGCTATCTCGCTCATGAGTACTTCAGTGGTACCTTTACCGGTTGGGCACTTGAACCGGTGACCTTTTGATCATGGAGCCTATTGCCTAACTGTTACACTACCAACTGCCATAAAGGGGATGGTACCTTGCTGATGAGTATCCTCAGGGTTACCATCCCCTTTATGGCAGTTGGTAGTGTAACAGTTAGGGAGTTAGTTGACTCTGTTTATCGGAAGGTCGAAGGTTCAAGTCCCGGACTGGTAAAGGTACTCCTGAGGTACGTTACGTGTCTGGGTACTTTAACCGGCAACATTCTGATCACAGGGCCAACTTTCTAACCGTTACGCTACCAACTACCCCAAAGGGGATGGTATCTTGGTGATGAGTACCTCAGTGGTACCTTTACCGGTTGGGGACTTGAACTGCTGACCTTCCGATACAGTACCAACAGCCCATAGTGTATATTAAATCATGATTAGGATCAGCTTTTAAGCTCTTTTGGTTAGTTTTCACTTAAAGAGAGGATAAAGTGTCTGTCAGTTTCCATCAGCCTAAAACCTGAACCTCCATTCACACCATGGCATCCCTGTTCCCAACACCGTGCTCAGCGAAAAGCACCAACATTAGCTCTTCATCGTCCTAATCCTCATTTACGCACAAATGCACATTATCTCTCCCCCTCCCTGCCGTCTCTTCAGAGCGAGATTAGGTGCATTGTTGTCATGACAACCGCTGCAGGCACATATTAAGGTAAATCCCTGCGAGGTCGCGCTAATAAGCCAAATGGAGTTTTTGTGGCGTGTTACGGCAAAATTGCCTACAAAGCTTCCACGTCGCTAGAGCCGCGACCCGCCGGCCGTCACCTCTGCGGTTACCTGTTGTCATGCAAATGGCAGAACCAGGGCCCACTAATCGTCCAGTTGGTCGGGCCTGGCCGTCTGGAGTCGGGATGCGCGACAGATGTGATCGGTAATGGCCGCTGTTGCGCTGTATTATGCGTGCTAATTACACGCAGGGAGACGACGGCAAGCCGGCAACAGCTGCCCCCCGAAAGCCGTTTGATTGCGTTCGGTGTTGTTTTGCACCTAAACTCGTTGAGTATGATCGGGGGCAAATAGGCTAGATTGATTAAAATGTGTTAGGGTGCTTGTAAAGTCACTTGGTATGTCATTAGGATTCTCCAGAATAATGAGTCGGAGTTGGAAATGTCAGTAGAGTCAGCCGTTGTCCATATTAACCTTGTTCTTGCCTGTTTAAGACGGAATTTTGTAGGGCTGGGCAGTTTATTGGAAATTAATCAAACATTTAGTATCTCTTATCGACGTAATCTTGCCCTTAACGGTTATTTTGATTATTTTTTTAAAAATTGGATCATCATTAAAAAGTCGTTAAATCCTGGGCTTTGAATACTTTAAGGATATCTTTAAAGGCAGTTGGTAGCGTAACGGTGAGGGAGTTGGCCCCATGATCGGAAGGTCGCCGGTTCAAATCCCACACCGGTAAAGGTACCACTGAGGTACTCATGAAGAAGGTACTGTATATAGACATTGTGAGCAGTTGGTAGCATAACGGAGAGGGAGTTGGCCCCATGATCGGAAGGTTGCCGGTTCAAATCCCACATCGGTAAAGGTACCACTGAGGTACTCATGAAGAAGATACTGGATATAGAGAGTGTGAGCAGTTGGTTGCGTAACGTGAGGGAGTTGGCCCCATGATCGGAAGGTTGCCGGTTCAAATCCCACATCGGTAAAGGTACCACTGAGGTACTCATGAAGAAGATACTGGATATAGAGAGTGTGAGCAGTTGGTTGCGTAACGTGAGGGAGTTGGCCCCATGATCGGAAGGTTGCCGGTTCAAATCCCACATCGGTAAAGGTACCACTGAGGTACTCATGAAGAAGATACTGGATATAGAGAGTGTGAGCAGTTGGTTGCGTAACGTGAGGGAGTTGGCCCCATGATCGGAAGGTTGCCGGTTCAAATCCCACATCGGTAAAGGTACCACTGAGGTACTCATGAAGAAGATACTGGATATAGAGAGTGTGAGCAGTTGGTTGCGTAACGTGAGGGAGTTGGCCCCATGATCGGAAGGTTGCCGGTTCAAATCCCACATCGGTAAAGGTACCACTGAGGTACTCATGAAGAAGGTACTGTATATAGAGAGTGTGAGCAGTTGGTAGCATAATGGTTAGGGAGTTGGCCCCATGATCGGAAGGTTGTTTGTTTTGAATCCCACATTGATAAAGGTACCACTGAGGTACTCATGAACAAGCTTCCATCCCCAAGCACTGTTTCCTTTATATCTACATATATAGACAGTTTAGGGAGTTGTTAGCATAGTGGTACCTTCCTAAGGTACCTTCCCCAAGCACTGTTTCCTATATACATACTGTATATACTGTATATGTAGACAGTTTGGGCAGTTGGAAGCAAAATGGTTAGGGAGTTGGCACCGTGATCAGAGGGTTGTCGGTTCAAGTCCCAGCCTGGTAAAGGTACCACTGAGGTACTCATGAACATGGTACTGTCCCCAAGCATTGTTTCCTTTATATATACAAATACAGACAGTTTGGGCAGTTGGGAGCGTAATGGTTAGGCAGTTGCCATCATGATCAGAGGGTTGCCGGTTCAAGTCCCAGCCTGGTAAAGGTACCACTGAGGTACTCATGAACATGGTACTGTCCCCAAGCATTGTTTCCTTTATATATACAAATACAGACA
>JAVGVS010001074.1:0-37616 GCA_032718565.1 Distichodus sexfasciatus
GTACTCAGTAGCGACTTTTGATTTTATAAGTAGCGAAGTAGATTACATGGTGTAAATTGTACTCAAGTATGAGTAAAATTACACACTTCAAAACTGCTCATAAAAGTACAAGTACCCCCAAAAAATCTACTTAATTACAGTAACGTGAGTATTTGTAATTCGTTACTTCCACCCCTGGTCGTTACCCTTTGGCAATCTTGTCGCAAATTTGCTTTAAGGTCATATTTTTACATGCAAATTAGGTTTGTGGCAAACTTTGTGGAAAACTTATGCGCCTGGCAAATTTTTCGCCGAAAGTTTACTACAAGTTTGTCATTACTGGCTAATTGTTTTGGCAAATCACTGGTAAATACAGTACTCATTACTCACAATACTCTTTACTCTTTTGAACTGTCCTTTTGGGCCAGGTGGTAGTGTAATGATTAGGGAGCTAGCCCCGTGATGGTCGTCGGTTCAAGTTCCCTGGACTGGTAAAGGTACCTGTAAGCTAGGTACCGTCCCCAAGCACTGCTCCCCAGGTGCTGCACGTCAGCTGCCCGGTTGCTCCTTCTCGGATGGGTCAAATACAGTGGTCACACGTGGTCGCTGTGTGCTCTGCTGTGTTCACTGTTAAAAATAATCACTCACTTTAATTCACTTTAGTTAGACTCTATTGTAGATTCGAGATTATGATTATTTATTTGCCACAGTTATACAAGTACAACATGTAGTGAAATGTTCCCTGAATCGGCCATGAGCCTGTGCCATGAAATGCAAATAAATGAATGAGAAATCTGAAGAAGCGACCGCTAAGGTGATAAAATATATTCAAATTAATTTTGCAATAAAAGGCAAGATCTGAACAGTGTGGAAATGTTATAGAAGTGAATATCTTAAACAGATTAGGACACATCAACACCCGTCTCAACATAAATGTTTTGTGTGTTTTTCTTGATTTAGGCACTTCTGCCCCTGGCCAATGTGTGTATGATCGACTACACGCTAGAATTCCTGACTTCCACGGGAGTGCAAGAGACGTTCGTCTTCTGCTGCTGGATGGCCGACAAGATCAAGGAGCACCTACTGTGAGATACTATTCATTTTTCAAAGATTTGTAAACTGCTATTTTTATGCACAGAGGTTGTGCAAGTCAAAAATTTGACAGCAGTTGACAGAAAAACTGTAGGAGGTGTATAATTGGCAAAGCTGCTTGGACATGATTGAGTCCTGACATGTCATCTTCATCATAAACGTGCAGCAAGTCAAAATGGTGCCGTCCCAGCTCTCCCAACACTGTGCGCATCATCACCTCCGACCTGTACCGCTCTCTGGGGGACGTGCTGAGGGACGAGACCACCATGTTTCTGGTGCGTTCAGATTTCGTGCTCATCTACGGCGACGTCGTCTCCAACATCGACTTATCGCAGGCCCTGCAGGAGCACAGGTGAGGGGGGTTTATGTGGCCAGTTTCTAAGGCTTATTTTTTAATGCTGCTGTTCTTGCATCTGGGATTGTGGGTCGGGGGAAAGTTGCTACATGTGGTATTGTGCATCTTAATATTTTCAATGAGGTCTCTGTTCTAGGTGGTAGATAACACACCATTCTGAAAAAGTTGGGACGCTGTGTAAAATGCAAATATAAACTGTGCTATTTTTTGCAAAACTCATAAAGCTGTGTTGTATTCATGGTAGAACATAGAAAAGTTTTAACATTTAGGGGTGTGCCATATCCTACCGTTAACGACAAATAAAATAGATGGCGGTTTCTAAAGTGTTTATTACCGACTACTTATCACACACATGTTAATATAGATTTCATACAGATTTCATACAGACCAAGTCTCCCGCATATTGGTAGCGGCTAAAATAGTGTTGCGCAAGTTGTTTAAAAAAACGTACTTGATGTTGAGGATCAGTGTAAATCGTAGTGTGAGAATATTTGTTTTCATGTAACGCTGTAAACCAGGGAAACACTGCATATGCACTACATTTAGTAACTACATTTGATTCAGTGTGATTTTGCTGTTGCTCTGCCACAGTCAAATGGGAAAAGTAACTCAGGACAGCAATCAAATTCATAATGCATTGAATCGTCAATTGCTTATGAATCGTGAACCGATTTTGAATCAAGTCGTGAGCTCAAGAATCAGAATCGAATCGTGAGATTTTCTGAATCGTGCACCACTATGTAGTAGTATGCTGTGTGTGAGCTATAGCAGAACTCAGTTTGAAATTTCTGGTCCCAGGCTCCGCCGAAAACTGGAGAAGAACATCTCGGTGATGACCATGATCTTCACCGAGTCGGCGCCTGGACACAGAACTCGCTGTGATGAAGACGACATCATCGTGGCGGTGGACAGCAAAAGTAAACGAGTGCTGCACTACCAGCAGACGCAGGGCGTGAAGAAGCTGCAGTTTCCCACGGTAACGCTCACCATTTAACACTTTATTTACATCATTTACATAACTTGCATATCTATTTGTTGCTATTATATATATATGTGTAATATTATATTGAAGTATACAACCATGGGACTGAATCATTTGTGTCTTCATTCAGAACATTTTCCACAGTGGAAGTGATGAGTTTGAAATTCGCCACGACCTGCTCGACTGCCACATCAGCATCTGTTCACCACAGGTAAAGCTCCTGCCCTCTGGTTCTCTGTCGGTACCACTGTCTGGTGCCACTGCTTTGAATGCTTCAGCGCGTCATGTTAATCATGAGTTGATCGTGATATTGTAGGGGTGGGCGATATATCGAACATCGAGTATAAATCCTCACGTTACTGTTGAACAGACCAGCATGTCCGTCACTTTTGAGTTCACCTCTCTGCCCTCTCAAAGCAGAGCGCTCGCTCGCCTGCCCTTCCAGAAGACTAGTTGCAGGGGAAGTGTCTTATTAAGTCAAAGTAAACTGTCATCTCTGCTAAATACTGTACAAGTTTACAGAGAGACGAGACGACGTGGCTCCAGTTTAGAACAAGGAACGGAGAACAAATAAGGCAGATAGGATAGAATAAGCAGTATATAAATAGAATATAAAACCTACACTGTAAGTGGAGCAAAGCGTACGTGCAGAGGGAGGGGAGAGCGAGAGAGTAATGGTTCTGTCATTCTCTGCTCAAAACAGAAGTAAATGCGTAAACACGCTTAAATGACGTTCCTCGCACTGTAAATGCGTTGTGTGTGGTTTCTCACGACTCGATGCGGTTCGTTCTCACGGTACAGCTGTTTACTCGATATTATTCCTGACGCACGTCCATCGCATTATTGTGACCCAACTCCGAGTTGCGGTGCAGGGGATTGTGGGAAATGTAGTTCTCTCCCAGAAAGAGAGAATATATCGCAGTGTTATTTTTAGGCCATAACGTCCAGCCCCGTGATATTGATTTGAGGTTATGTCTCGATTGAGCACACGGTTCCAAATCAAGGTCTCCTTTAATGTTCTGTTAAAGTCATTTTATTTTGTATGAGCTCATGATTGCAGCTGTTTCACAGGTTGCTGAACTGTTTACGGATAATTTCGACTATCAGACCAGGAACGACTTCGTTCGAGGGATTCTCATCAACGAGGAGGTTAGAGGTCATTTTAGTTCATTTCAAATGTCGGTTCATTCCTCTCTGGTTTAAGGAATGCAGTTTTTAAAGTTTTAAGTAAATGTGTAGTTTGTGTTATAAAATGCCCTGAGTTTAGTAAAGGAGCAGCACCATTGCTTGTATCTTAAATATTAGCTATGTAATAGCATCCATTAGGGGTTGACCGATATTTTTCAGGTCCAGCATCGATGATAACTCAACTAGACCGTTATGTGATTTTCAACATAAATATATGCTGTAATATGTAAAATTTGTCAACATTTAGAATCCAAAAACTGCAACACAAAATTGAAATTGAAATGTCTTTCAGCCAGCGTAGCACGTTCTTAAATTCATTAATTTTATTAGTTCTTATAAAATCACCCTTTTAAGTGATATTCAGCGTTTTGTGTCTTTCCTGCCAGATTCTGGGCAACCAAATCCACATGCACGTGAGCAAGGAGGGCTACGGCGCTCGCGTCTCCAACCTGCTGATGTACGACTCTGTGTCGTCGGATGTGATCCGCCGCTGGGTTTACCCCGTCACCCCCGAGGCCAACTTCACCGACGAGGAGGGCCGGAGCTGCACACACTCGCGCCATAACGTGTACCGCGAGCCGGGCGTCAGCCTCGGACACGGCAGCCTGATGGAGGAGAACGTGCTGATTGGACGCAACTCGGTCATCGGCGCCAACTGCACCATCTCCAACACCGTCATCGGGGCCAACTGCGTCATCGGTAACGCCTTCTTCCTTTAGATGGGTCTGAGAATGTAGCTGGTTTGTTCAAATTTTTCTTCTTATTAGGGACGCACGTTAATATCAGAATCACATCAGAATCGGACGATAATTGCTTTTTTTAGACATCATCGGACTGATTTCCCCGAAATTTCCGGCTGATATTTCATGACACAATCTGTATTAATTTGCCAAAATTCTGAGCAAGCAGTGGAGTGTTCGTGAACAAAATCTTGTCTTTATACACTCAACTCTGCCTGGACGCTCGCTCGAAGTAAACTCGCTTGAATGTGAGCTCGCACATTGGCTGTGTCCTGAGCTGTGTACTACCACACTTAATAGTATGGTAGGTAAGGCGCATTTATCATACTTTTCTATGTGGTAGTATGCATCTCAGGAAGTAGCCGGAGTTGTAGCTTAACGGCTCTCTACACACTAGGTAGTGCACATGGAGATTCAATGTGCCCTATTTGACTTGGTACACTACATAGGGCAGGAAGTGGATTTTTCTTAAAATGTTGTGCCCTACGCTGGAAATGCTCCGCCCTTGCTCCACTCTGCTGTCACGCTCGCTCGACTTCGCGCTGTGTTAGAAATGTCAGTTATGGCACTATTTTCATGCCAAAATTCTAAGCGTGCAGTGGAACTTTGGCGAGCAAAACCTCTTGTCTTTACTCTGCCTCCCTCATTTATCGGTGTCGGCAGATATAAGCATGGAAAATATTGCATATCGGCATCGGCTGATAATTCCCATATTGTGCATCTCTGCTACTTCTTATTTGCGCCCCGCTAAAACAAATGGTGCAGCCTAAGCAGCAAGTCTTAAATACTTGGAATTTAGGTGGTTGGGTTTCATCTGCAAAGGTTGTAGACATCAGAGTGGTCCGTGTTGCGTGTATTCATCTTGATGCTACCTGCTACCTTCCCCGATGTAGGAGATGGAGTGGTGTTGGACCGAGCCTACATATGGAACAACGTTCGCATCGCCGACAGCGTGAAGGTTCACCAGTCCCTGATCTGTGACGGTGTGGTGGTGAAGCAGGGAGTCACGCTCAACCAGCAGTGTGTCCTCGCGTACAACGTAATCACCTGCACACACACACACACACACACACAGCTTTCATACGTCGGCTAATTATCAGTGACAATATTTACCATTATTTTGTTATGGATATTAAGTTAAAACGCACTACTTTGGCTCTGACGCCCAGCGCTACCCTGACCCCTGTGTAAACTCCTGCGCAGGTGGTAGTAGGACCAAACATTTCCCTCCCCGAGCGCACCGTCGTGTCCATGCACCACCCGGATGAGGAGGACGAAGACGACGACAACGAGTTCCTGAGCGACGACAACGACGTGGACCTTGATAAAGACAAGACCAAGCAGAAGGGTGAGAGAACACAAATAAAATCAGGGTTCGGACTTCAGCTCCCTGTCCAGAGGCACACAGATTTTGGGTTTATGTCAGAGTAAACTTTATATGCTGTACATGTATACAGAGAGACGAGACGCTGAGCTCCGGCCTCTACAGAGAAGGCACGTAAAATTAACTTGGATTAATAAACTGTTATATACACTATGTAAGCAGGAAGAAGAAAATGAAAATGTGCAATTTAAGGTACGTGAGGTATTTAATAACGTGCAAATGCTGCAGTCCGGAGGAGAAAAACTACAACTAGGGAGGCACTGATCCAACTTTTTAACTTCTAATACCGATCTGGATATCGTCCGATCCCGAGCACCGATCTGACACCAGCTTTAAATGAATAAGTAGTGAGGAGGAGACTGAGATTATTCTGTTCCGCTTGAGGACATACTTCACATGAATACTGTTTTTCTACTAAAACAATGTAATAAATATAACTGCAAGCACTGATTACGGGGGCCATGCAGTTTGCAGCTTTATCAGTTTTGACGAATCGAAGTGGACAGATGTTGAAAAATGACAGGTTTCATCCTTTTATCTAGGGTGCTACGGTTCAAAACTTATTAGGCAAAACGCAAAATAGCTGCTTATTAGCGCCACAAACTGGCAGAGTGGTGCAATTTTTTGTGCCTGAGTAGTGGGAGGGGTACCAGACCTACCTGCCAAGCTAGGCTGTAGCCCACCCAGAGCCGGATTTCTATGACACTCAGTGTGTGGTGTTGCAGTCCTATGCCAAGCCCAGCACATTTATTTGCATATTACAGCCAAATGAAGACGTAAATTAAAAATGCGCTCGATAATAATTAAAGAAGAGTGTCTCGGTATTCAAGTGATACCAGTTGCATGCAGATTGGACAAAAACCCAGGGATTAGTTCGAAAAAGATGGGTTTTCATTTTATGCAAATTAGCGAAAAATCAAATATGGCAGAAATAGATGCGAGGGTCTATAAAATTCGTCTTAACCCAAGGAATAAGATGATATAAGATTTTTGAGAATCGGAGCTATGGTTCAAAAGTTATTAGGAAAAATGCAAAATTTTTTGGAAAAATGCAAAATAGCTTATTTTGGTGCAATTTTTTTGCCCGAGTAGTGGGTGGGGTACCGGACCTACCTGCCAAACTTCAAAGCTGTAGGTCTTACAGTTTTTTCTCCACAACGCGTTTTGAGGCAGAAAAAAAAAAAAATCAGCACGATTCCAATAGGGTTCCACGCAGTGTTCCAGTACATGGCCCCCTAACTACACACCCATATGTGTATGATTTATGCTGTAGGAAGATTGCATCATTAGTTTTGTTGCAGTGACAGTAAAGCTGTCCAGACCATCCAGGATTTCGCAATGTAAATTCAGCCAATCCCCATGAAATCATTACTACCGTGCAATTTTGACCAGTTACCACAAACTTTCCACAATTTTTTGAACAATCATTGTCATTTCCTGCAAAACGTTGAGCCGTACGTCAGCGAACTCGCTTCCTCGTTACGTTTAGAAGACGCAGGAAACGTGTGATACAAACGCCACACATTTACTTTAAAAAGAACTAAATGATTAATGGTTAATAAAGATAATAGTGGTTTTGTTCCCTTCATTTTAACTCGTTGTTAAAGAATCATTATCAAGGGAGACAAAATTGCACATTTTTCCGCAAGTTTATTGCAACAAAACACCTAAAAACACTGCAACTTGCGTCATATTTTTTTGGAATAACTGCCGCAAATGAGGTAACAATCTCAAAACAGACCCACGAAATGCTGGAGGGACTGGCTGTCTAATCTAATCTAACCTATTACATTACCTATTATTAAAATAACGTCATAAATGATTCGTTTAAACACAGTTGTATAATTTTGTGACGGTCCCAAACTTGGTCCTGCATAAAAATAATTGAATGTTTAAAATTTTCACAATTAATCACATTAACGATTATTCATAATGATTTACTGATCTAGCGTTCAGCCCGGCCGAGGTGGGCTCTGAGGGACGAGGCTACCTGTGGAAAGCCAGCAAACTGGACGACACGGACGAGGAGGAACTAACGCAGTGTATCTGGGGTAACGCAAAATTACAATACAAATACAATACAATAGAGATATCTATAGCAGAAACGTCTATAAACATCCTTAATCATTCATCCTTTTTACCTTTTCCGTCACACAGCAACCACACGGCCTCTTCGGAACCTTCTCGTCTAGTTTTGACGACTGTGCTGCTTCTTCTACAGGTCTGGTCCTGAAGTCGGATCGTGACAGCGACAGCGAGAGCGAGGCCAGCGAGGGGTCACACGAGGCCGGGAGTCGCGCCGAGTCTCCCAGACTGGACGACGTCCGAGGTCAAGAAAGACTCTCTGGCAGACTCTCACTCGCCTTGAGAATTCTAAATGTGAACTGATTTTTATCTTCACCTTCGTGTCCGTGTCAGTGTTTCAGAACGAGGTTCAGGGCACGCTGCAGCGAGGGCTGGACGAGAACATCGACATCGACAACCTGATCCTGGAGATTAATTCACTCAAGTAGGTGCAGTTTCAAGTGGAAGGAATAAAAGATGGAAGGAACGGTATAATGGCATGCTTGATGAAGACGTGGTGGTGTTGCTGTTTCCCGCCAGATACGCCTACAACACCTCGCTGAAGGAGGTCATGCAGGTCATCACCAGAGTGGTGCTGGAGTTCCCTTTCCACCAGCGAGACGAACAGATCAGCGCAACCCAGTACTCATCCCTGCTGCTGCCTGTGAGTGGACATCCGTTCCTGCATCCACTCATCCCACATCCCGTTCATTTATAATCCACGCATCATTCAAATTATAATCAAATGTGAAAACTCCAAATATTTACATTTACAGCATTTAGCAGACGCTCTTATCCAGAGCGACTTACACTTCCTAATTTCAGGGACAGTTCCCCTGAGAGCCACTTAGGGTGGAGGGTCTTGCTCAGGGACCCAGTGTTGGTAACACCAGAGGTCAGATTCGAACCCACAACCTCTTGGTCCCAAGGCGAGTGTCATACCACTAGGCCACCAACACCAATACTGTTCAGTATACAATTTATATAACTCAAATAGAATTTCAGTTCAGTTCAGTTTTATTTATGTTGTGCTCTTTATAATGGACATTGTCACAAAGCGCTTTACGTACAGTATATCTGGCCCAAGACCCCAACAAGCAAGCCTGAGCCCTCAAATCAGTGGCGATTTTAGGCTATTTTTATGGGTGCTCAAGCACCCCTAAATGTGACCCTCCACGGCAATACCAGTCGCTTGTCGCAACGGAGGTTTCCGAGAAAAACAAGCGTTTATGTTGCGTGGGGTAAAATGTTGGATTTTTTGTTTTTAGTGTTTTGAAACAGTGGAAGGTCTATACTGTACTGTTGTGAATAAATTTGGCTGAAAAACTTACCCTTTCCATCCTAAAAAGGTGACTTTCTTGAGGTGAGGAATTCAATTCCAGCAGAATGTTAAAAGTTTGTGTTTTGACCGCTCTACTTCAATATTTACGGTAAATCCACTGGTTGACTAGCGTGAAGATATTCCTCCGGAATCCATCTTCGTCTCCCGAGTTCAGTTAACCTAACGCAGGTAGGCTATCCGTGTGGCTGTGAATGCAGCGTAGGCTACCGTAAATGCAAACGTAGCCGCGACCGCACCAAGCGTCTGTGAGTGCTACGGCGATAGTCAACTTCAAAGGCAGATTTCTCCGTTTCTCACTTGGCGTGACAGGAGAAACCCGACTCCTTTGAATGTTGATATCTCAGTCATATGTCGTCCCATTCATTCCATATAGGTATCGTTTTGAAGCTTGATTTATGAAAATATTATGTTTTCATGAAAACATAATTTTGAAAATTTGCGACAAGCGACTGGTTTTGCTGTGGAGGGTCACAAATTATAACTCAGCACCCTCCGAATAATAATGATTTTGTGAGGTAGCCAGTTTTCAGACCTTAGGTTTGCCAAAATTGCTTCTTAGAGATGAAATGAATGAAGACAGGCCCCTCCTTTTTCGTTTCCAGATGATTTGAATATCTATATGAATATTGAGTTTAATGCAAATATCTGAAAGTAATACAAAAAATACTCCCTCCCACATGTAGACTGCTTAGTCTGAGTGGTAGTGCCTGGGACTGAAGCAGCTGAAAAGCCCTGAATTGTATCAAGACATTGCTGGGTGATTTTCTGGCTACGACATAAAAATTCAAGTTAAAAAGAACCTCCCGGTAGCAACTATGGCTGTCTGATCTGCGTGCAATGTAATGTAGAAAAATGGACGGCTTGTATCGAAATATCGCATCGAATCGAATCGTTGATGTAATAATCGTAATGGAATGAGAGCAGTGAAGGTTCACACCTCTAGTGAAAACAGTGTTGGGTGCGTTCCATTTGCCTCAGGAGAGTTGAACTTGGATACAAGACGCTAGGGTTTATTAACGCTAACACACCCTTTTTGTCTGAATTTTGCAGATCAAGTTGCTGATCCTGTTCACCTTCTGTTTGGCTAACTAGGCTAGTCATTTGTTATTAGCAACATCGACCATTAGCATCGCCACTTGATGAACAACACACGAGGCGGTGTAACGTGAGCGTAGCAAGATGTCATCAACACTATGTTATGTACACAGCTGAGCAAGTTAGACACAAACAACACCAAAGTGCTAAAAATGTCAACAGTCGCAGCATTTGCACTGAGCAGCCATCTTGGATTCTGCAGCTCCGAGATTTTTGGTCGGGTGTCCGAGAAACGGGGGCGTCTATCGTCACGTCTGGCTTCAGCCCTCGGAAAACGACTTGGAAACCGAGCACCAGCGGCAAATGTGAAACTGCCACCGCTGTAGAGTAAATCTCCAGTCAGACTCTGAGTGTGTGTGTGTGTGTTTTCTCTCTCAGTTGCTGACCAAGTGGGCTCCCGTCTTTAAGAACTACGCCAAGCGAGCGCAGGACCAGGCCGACTGTCTGGCCTCTCTGGAGGAGGTTTTCCTGGAGCACAGCTCTCACTGGCCGGCCGTGGTCAAGGTGACTTGAAACATGAACACGTTTAAAGGAGATTAATCTGGAAACTAATTATATGATCTAGTGCGGTGCAGACTTCCTCCTGAACCCCTAGTGTGTGTTCATATATGACATTTCTACTTAACACGTGCCTGTAAAATTAAAGGAGCTGTACGTAAGATTGTGGTCAAAACTGGTACTGCAGTCAAATTCTAAATACTGTAGCGCGTTGTCCAGTTCAGTTGGTTGGATGACCCACCTGCACATGGGCTACAGTCTATGATCCAACATGAATAACGTTAATCAACTGGTGAAAATATTTGAAATATTCATCCCTACGTCTGGTGGTGATGCAAGTTAGCCAACCTTGTATAAATCGTGAATCTCCTGCGCTGATCCTCAGAGCTACAGGCCAAAAATTCTGTAAATTCAATTTTAAAATCTGAATATTCTGGGTGTATTAATTTTGTCTGTGAGATCAGTATTTTTAGATGATTTCTTAAATAATTCCTTAATCCTTAATTAGGGATCTTTTTCACCGTGTCGTTTTGGAGTATATGGGCAGAAGCTCTCACCTGAAATTTCTTTTAAAATTTCATGAAATGGTATCCCAGCTTTTCTGCTTCAGGCCGAAATCTGTGTGTGTGTGTTGCAGGTTCTGATGAGCATGTACAAACTGGAGATCCTGGAAGAAGACGCCATTCTGCGCTGGTTTTACCAAACCTCCACTTCGGACAAGAGCCAGCAGCTGCGCAAGAACCAGGGGGTGAGGCTGTTTTCTTGCAGAATTAAGAAATTCCTCAGTAAGACTTGAAACATGGTCAGTTGAGATGGAAAGTTTAGACGGATGGACCAGCAGCTTTTATGCATTGATCATTTTTTAGATGATCATTATTTGATCTTTTTTTTATACAGAATCCAATAGCAACTAACAAGTCGATATTTAGATATTAAGAACATAGTCAGCACAAAGCTGGCCACAACGAAATGTGAGCTCAGCATTTGACCCATCTGTGAAGGAGCAGTGGTCAGCTTTTTAGCAGCACCCGGAGAGCAGTGCGTGGGGACGGTACCTTCCTCATGAGTACCTCAGAGGTACCTTTACTTGAACTGATGACTAGGGCTGGGTATCGTTGCTGATTTCCTGAATCGATTCGATTCCGATTCACAAGGTCATGATCCGGTCATGATTCTCGATTCGATTCAATATCGATTTATTTAGAGATTTCTTTGCGTCAATACTAGTTTTTCTTGGTTATAAAATGAGGCCAGACAGCGATTTGAGCGGAGCAGCTTCAGCCATGGCTCTATTTGGTTTCGGTTTCGCCGGTCTAACGTTTTTATAGCTCTCCTTGCGCGGTCGCGAGAAGTAGTGCGTACTGTAGCCGCAGGAAAAGATCGATCCGCGAATTTTTGAATCGATGTCGTATTTTTCGAACGAGAAACGATACTGATCGGTGAATCGATTTTTTGAACCCAGCCCTAGTGATAACCCTCTGATTACAGGTTACACTATCAACTGCACCAATGTGTCCATGTGAAATTGACATTTAGATTTTTGTAAATTGCAAAATAGATATTTTGGAAATAAATTGACATTTTATTTATGTTAAATTCACAGTTTAAAGTTAATAAACGTTTAACAAGGTATTTTACCTGCTTACTGTAGTTTAAGGTATGATGGGCAGATTTTATTCTCAAATTTGAAGATTGTTCACAATTTTCCAAAGTTATGGGCAGATCCCTTTTTGGACTTTGTTTTTTGAGTGAGTTGCATTATTCACTCATTTGTTTCTCTATATTTTCAGCTGTTAAAATTTATTCAGTGGCTGGAGGAGGCTGAAGAGGACGAGTCTTCCGGAGAGGACGAGTGAAGGTGGAAGAGATTGTGTGTGGATCAGTGATTCTGCTCAGCGCTCACACACCTCTCATCACGGCCGGATCAGAACGACAAAACCACCTCAGGCTGGCCCAGGACGCAGAGATTTCTATTGGAGTTCAGTAACAACTCACTACACACACTGCTGACATGCTTTTGGGAATGTACCCAAACTTGTTTTTTTTGTTTTTTGCTGTGTCTGTGTGCAACCTACTGCCTGCTTCCTGAAGGATATTTTGGTTTAGAACATGCAGTTACACCTCCAACCTCGTGTCTCAAAGAGGCTTCTCCTTCCCAACATTTCTTCGAGAGGCGATACGGGGAGGGTGACTGGGATCGGGGATCTCCAGCAGGTATAGAGTGTGTGAAATGTGATCATTTATTGTTCAACATTTTGCTTGATTGCTGTACAAGATGTAAAATTTGAAATAAAAAACAGCTTGTCAAAGATCTTGTTTGTTACTAACAAAACACACACGTTCCACAGACATAAACTGAAACAAAACCTCAGTAATGAACGTGAAGCGTTTCTGCTCTTTAGTTTCCGTTTGTATCCGAGCTATCTCTTTGTCCCAGCAGTTAGGTCTGTCCTCAGTCTGCAGGTGTAGAGTCTAAAATATATCACCAAAATAAGTCGAGGTCAGAAACACACACAATATCACATCATCCTGAGTACTCCAGCAGTTCAGTTTGACCTATATCAGTACTACACAGATGAAGAACGGTTTCCACTTAATAACAAACTCTACATGGGAAAGGTAACGCTTGCGCCAAGCATGTCCGAAGTGGGATTTTATACGGCCCGTGTCTTAAAACGTATGGCGTTGAGCCATACATGAGCTCACACGTGAGCTGTGTCCTGATCGGCATACTACCACACTTAACAGTATGGTAATTAAGGTGGTCTCATCATACTTTTCTGTGTGGTAGTATGCATCTCAGGAAATAGCCAGGATTGTAGCTTAACGGCTCGCTACACACTAAGTAGTGCACATGGAGAGTCACATGCACCCTATTTGACTTGGTACACTACATAGGGCGGGAAGTAACTTTAAAATGTTGTGCACTACGCTGGAAATGCTCTACTCTGCTTTCACGTTCACTTGACATGGCTCTGTGTTAGAAATGTCAGAGTTATGGCTTTATTTTTGTGCCAAAATTCTGAGCGCACAGTGGAACGTGGCAAGCGTGCTCAATTTTGCCCGCACTCGTGCTCAATTTTGCCTTCCTCGTTCATCAGCATCGGCAGATACATGCATGAAAATCATTGGATATCAGCATCGGCCAATAAGTCCTATATCGTGCTAGTTTAAGAGACGTCACTGAGATGTTTTTACTAAACCCAACTGAACTGCACAAATCTTAATCCAGTTCCGATGGCACAGAGGTGAAAGTAATACTTTAGTCAGTAGCGCCGCAAGATCAGAAGGTCGCTGGACCGTTAAAGGTACCACTGAGGTACTCATGAGCAAGGCACTGCTCTCCGGGCGCTGCCAGAAAAATCGGCACTGCTCCTTCAAATTTCACAAAACAGTAATTAATCCAGGTTGACGTAGATAAGTCAGGTTCAGTTTATTCAAGTACAAAAAAAGTCAACTTCCTACCTCATCTCCAGATTTCCCAAGGAGACATAACCAAGTCTCTCTACAGACTCATCTATTTTTGCGGTCTCTGTTTAACGAGCTGCAAACGAAAGTGCAGAGTAACGTGGCCCCCGTAATGCCGGTCAGAGCCGTCAGCCCCATCCACATGCTGGCCGAGTTCTCGCGTCTCCGGATGAAACTGCGGTGGTCTCCGGGCAACAAGATGTAGGCTCGTCCGTCCCGCGGTGGGCGGAGCTTCATCACGCTGTCCCCTTCCAGCACCACCTCCCCGTACCCTGTTAGCATCGATCCCACGCTCAGCATCTCCTCCCTCTCCTCCCGCCCCATGAGCCTCTCCCCGCTAAAGCCCTGCACCACGGTGTCCAGCAGGCTGGCGTTGGCCGGTGCGAGGCGGCAATGAACTTCCTGGAGGAAGTCGCCCTGAGCCTCCATCGGCGACTCTACCCTCACGCACACCGGGCTCAGGTACGTACCGGGCGCTACCAGCTGGAATGGCACCGTGTTGTTCGTCTCCTTGGCGTTAGAGGTTTTGGAAACCCTGTGAGGGAGAGATAGAAGATGAAGATCTGATCTCAATTCCCCCTTAGCCCTAATTCTTAGATTTGGACCTACTCCCAATTCCTCCCATATCACACCTAGTCCTAGATTTGGACTTAATCCCAATTTCTTTCCCACTAGCCCTACTCCTAGATTTGGGCCTATTCCCAAGTTCCCCTTTAGCGCTACACCTAGATTTGAGTCTAGTTCCATTTCCTACCCTCTTAGATCTACCCCTAGATTTGGGCCTAGTCCCAATTCTTCCCCACGTAGAGCTACCCCTAGTTTTGTTTTGTTTTTTAAATATCTAATTTCTCAGTTTTAGCATTAGCCAAATATTTAGGCAGAATCCCATTTTTCCCCTTCTAGCCTTCCCCCTAGACTTGGGCCTAATCCCAATTCTTTCCCACTTAGACCTACACAGAGATTTGGATCTAATCCCAATTTCTCTCCCATTAGCCCTACCCCTAGATGTGGGCCGAATCCCATTTCTTCCCCAAAATGTGGGCCTAATCCCAATTCCTCCCCACTTACACCTACCTCTAGATTTGGGCCTAATCTAAATTCCTTCCCCTTTTTCTTCACCCCTAGATTTGGGTCTAATCCCAATTTCTCCCCCTTACCTCTACCTCTAAATTTGAATCTAATCCCAATTCCTCCCCCTTTAGCCTGGAACTGGTTCAGAAGCACTTACCACAGATTAGTAATCGAGTTCCACACTTTCCAGTGCTCCCTGCGTGTGATCTTCTGTATGACGCCATAGAGCCGAGGCACATACTTACTGGACAGCGGCTCTCCAACAGGCTGGACCACACCTGCACTCAGGAAATAAAGCACCAATCTGAGTCTCACTTCCAATTTACAACCAGTAGTTTGAAGGCAAGGGGGCCACTGAGTCCATGTCAGGGAGGAAACTTTGAGCTACTTTGGGTTTTACAAACTACTTCTGAAAGGCACCTGTGTTTTCTAGATTAAAAGACTGATTCAGCGGTTTCAGATTAACACTAGTGCCACCTGCGTGATAAACAGAGATCTGCTCACAGCGGGATGTTCGTGTTTTAAGTGAAACCCATATCCTTTTAATTGAAAGGTCATTTACAAATCCTGACACGGACTCACTGATGTTTCCATCCCATTTGAAGGTGTTGATGTTACCTTCCACAGCTACGTAATGCAGTCTTCTTTCGGGAGAGACTTTCAGTATTCTTAGCAAGTCCTGGTCTGCCTGGAAGCTTGGGATTTCCTGAGGAAAATCACAGAGAATTGAAGTGATACCTTATTTACTTTCATGGTGTATGAAGATTGCAGCATTAGATCATTCTTGAAGGAAGTCTTTTAAAGGTACTAAACTAGCCTGATTTGAGCATGAGGGAGCATTCCAATTATGAAGTGTTCCATACCAAAGGATCCTTCTTAAAGAAAGTTATTTAAAAGGTACTAAGGTAGCCAGCTTTGAGCGTGAGTGAAGCATTCTGACTATAACGTTCTATACCCATGGGTTCCTCTTAAAAAAGTATTTTAAAAGGTACTAAGGTACTAAAGTAGCCTGCATTGAGCGTGAGGATAAGCATAATGTATACATAGTGTTCCACAGCAAAGGTTTCTCCTTAGATAAAGTCTTTAAAAGAATACTAAGGTACTAAAGTAGCCTGATTTGAGCATGAGTTTGGCATTCCGATTATGAAGTGTTCCATACCAAAGGTTTCTTCTTTAAGACAGCATTTTAAAGGGTACTAAGGTACTAAAGCAGCCGGCTTTGAGCATGAGCGAAGCTTTCTGACTATAAAATGTTCTATACCAAATGGTTCCTCTTAAATAAAGTTTTTAATGGGTACTAAGGTACTAAAGCAGCCTGCTTTGAGCGTGAGGATAAGCACACTGACTATAAAGTGTTCCATACCATAGGGTTCTTCTTAAATAAAGTATTTTAAAGGGTACTAAAGTAGCCCGCTTACAGCACAGGAGAAGCATTCTGACTATTTAAGTCTTCTATAGCAAAGGTTTCCTCTTAAATAAAGTGTTTAAAGGGTACTAAGGTACTAAAGAAGCCTGATTTGAGCATGAGGGAAGCATTTGGACTAAAAGGTATTCTATACCAAAGGTTTCTTCTTAAATAAAGAATTTAAAGGGTACTAAGGCACTAAAATATCCTACCTTGAGCATGAGGTACATATTCTGACTATAAAGTGATTTATACCAAAGGTTTCTTCTTAACAAAAGTGTTTTAAAGGTAACTATGGTACTAAAATAATCTACTTTGAGCATGAGGGAAGCTTTTTGAGCTGTGTTCTACACCAAATTAGTTTTTCTTAAATAAAGTCTTTTAAAGGGTACTAAGGTACTAAAGCAGCCGGCTTTTTGCATGAGGGAAGCTTTCTGACTATAAAATGTCCTATACCAAAGGGTTCCTCTTAAATAAAGTTTTCAAAGGGTACTAAGGTACTAAAGCAGCCGACTTTTTGCATGAGGGATGCTTTCTGACTATAAAATGACCTATACCAAAGGGTTCCTCTTAAATAAAGTTTTTAAAGGGTACTAAGGTACTAAAGCAGCTGGCGTTTGGCATGAGGGATGCTTTCTGACTATAAAATGTCTTTCTGACTATAAAATGTCCTATACCAAAGGGTTCCTCTTAAATAAAGTTTTTAAAGGGTACTAAGGTACTAAAGCAGCCGGCTTTTGGCATGAGGGATGCTTTCTGACTATAAAATGTCCTATACCAAAGGGTTCCTCTTAAATAAAGTTTTTAAAGGGTACTAAGGTACTAAAGCAGCCGGCTTTTGCCATGAGGGATGCTTTCTGACTATAAAATGTCCTATACCAAAGGGTTCCTCTTAAATAAAGTCTTTTAAAGGGTACTAAGGTACTAAAGTTGACTCTGACTTTAAAGCAGCCGGCTTTTTGCATGAGGGATGCTTTCTGACTATAAAATGTCCATACCAAAGGGTTCCTCTTAAATAAAGTCTTTAAAGGGTACTAAGGTACTAAAGTTGACTTTGACTTTGACTTTAAAGCAGCCGGCTTTTTGCATTGAGGGATGCTTTCTGACTATAAAATGTCCTATACCAAAGGGTTCCTGTTAAATAAAGTCTTTAAAGGGTACTAAGGTACTAAAGCTGCCGGCTTTGGTCATGAGGGAATTGTGGTCAGTACCACCTGGATGTGCGGAACCACTTGGATAAGAAGCAGCTAATACAGTGAACATTGTATAATTAGACAGCCATGGTGCAATATTTAGGTAAAAGTAATTGATTTTCCTCACCTTTAACTTCTGTATTTCTAGTTTCTTCTCCTGGTATAAACGATAAAAGACGGAGGAAAAGGCGAAACTCGCCCCCACGCCGATTACAGTCAGAGGGCTCAGGATGCCGTCACTCATTTTACCTGAAGGGAAACAAGCATTTTATCTGTTAAATATCTTTATGATACCCAACTTTAGCTGTCAGAGCTCATCCTTTGCTTTATAAAGTCTTGTGTTTCGCTTTCTGTCTCTCCATGACTTTGACTTTAACGCCCGAGGTTTCTCTGAGGAGAGCGAAGCTTTAGCCGTGGACGGCTAACAGAGGCTGACAATGACATTTAAGACAACTAAACATGAAAATATAGACATGTATCGATTGAAAGTAACGTTACTTACCGGTTGGTGTGTTTGTCTTTATTTGTTGAGATAAAACGTCACGCAAACCTCAGGGAAAGCAAAAGTGTGAGGCGCAGGTTGTAGTAGTTCCTTATTGCAGGTTGTGGTGTGAGCGCTTGGGCGATAGGGGGCGCCGCTGCTGCGCCGAGACTTGGAGAAATAATTTCACAAAATTGTGTCAAAATTATTTTAAAAAATGTTGATTTCCAAAAGTGTTAGGTCTTAATGGAAGGCTAAGAGTGCCAAATTAAATAAATTAAATGTCACGAATTATTTATTAAAATGAGAAATACAAAACTTATTTAATTAAAATTGTCATAAATGATATAAAATTGGAAATAAAAAAAACATTAAATGTCATGAATTATATAAAACTGGAAAAAAATCGTTAATAAAATGTCAAATTTTCTTTAAAATAGAAAATAAAAACATCCTTAATTAAACGTATTTTAATGTATTAAAATGATATAAAATTGTAAATAAAAAAAATAATTTACATGCGTCATGAATGATTTAAAATTAGAAATGTAAAAACAATATTAATAAAAGTATCATGAATTATTTAAAATGGGAAATAATTTGGTAATCGTAGCCCTCCACAGGTCTTTACCTTGATTTTTTTTTTAATTATATGAAAGAGATCTCATTTAAGCACAATTTAGCAGTACCTTCATAGACACTGTGAAGAACTGAGTAGCAACTGCTCATTTAGTTATTTAGGCTCAGAATCGTATCACAGTTATTTAAGAAATCTCACATAAAGGTTTTTAGGAAGACATTAAAACATTCATGAGAATAATATCCTGCGTAATTTTCAGCTTTCTTTTACACACGTTATTTTAAGTTGCCACTGCTCCAACATGGCAGATAAGAATGTCTTTGTCTTTCCTTTATTTTGTTACATTCATAAATGTAAATTCACCACATGACTATTATTTAATAAAACTTGCAATTCTTCATAGAGATATATTTATTATTATATATAGTAATATGCGTTCCAAATCGTCTTGTAGACATGCAGCAAAAATGTATTTTAAAAAAATATGGTAATTAAAACCCAAATACAATGTAATTTTAAGACGCTGTTCAGATTTTGAACACTGGGTGCTGCTATTGTAATCCAATTAACAAGAAATCCTTATTAGCAACGCAGAACATTTCAGGGATGGTGGCAAGAGGAAATGCTTTGTAGAGAAAACGAAAGATTTACCAAAAAACAACAGCAGTAATAAATGAATTCAGTGTGAAGAGGTTATGAAGCAACTCAGTGGGAAGCTCGAAGTGTTCACAGCCAGTGTTTTTGTGAACTAAACAAGGTTCTTGGCTCCTGATTTTTGTCCTCCTTTACCCACAGTAAAACAAAAGCACATAGTACATGTATGCAGCATGTAGAAATAGTCATGTGGTTCTTACAGGACTCTCAAACCTTGTATAATGAAATGTTGCTTGAGAAAAAAAATCTAAAGAAAGCACAAAGTGTCCAATTTCAAACTTTAGCATTGGAATTTTTTGAGGTAGAAATTTGTTGAATTTTCTCAATCTCACTGTGGAACAGGGAGTATGTGAAGGTCTTTCAAACTGCATTCTCTCTCTGTCTCTCTCTCTCCGTCCCTTTGTCTGTTGTGACCTCCTCAGGAAGGTCCGGTCAGTCTGAACTCACATCCTGCTGCTGCCTTTTAGCTTTACTCCCCCAAAACAGGATACTAAAGACCCTGACGGAGCTATGGCTATCTGACTTGACTATCTGAACAATGCAGAACACACACACACACATACACAAAGGTCTTCAGAAATATTCAACTAATAAACAAATGAATAATTATTAATATTTTAGGTGTTAACACATTGCGTTGCAATACGTCAATCCATATTTGGCTATTAACAGTAAGGGAGTTGAGCCCATAATCGGAAGGTCGCTGGTTCAATACCTGGTAAAGGTACCCCTGAGGTACTCATGAGCAAAGTACGGGTCCCCAAGCACTGCTCCCTGGGCCCTGCTAAAATGATCCTACACGGATGGGTCAAATGCAGTGGTAAACTAGTGTCCCTCCGATCACAGGACCAACTCCCTACCCATTATGGCTACCATCTAACGATTTTAAAAAAGTTAAGGTTGTTGGTGCTGCTATAACAGGAATTAAAGCTGTAATGTGTTTCTGGTCGTGGGGTTTAGGACTGCAGATCTCATCAGGTGTGAGTTCCAGGTGACACTGCGTACAGAACAATGTTCCACATTCTCAGAACTGGTGGCCTCTGCTTCGGATCATTTAATTAGTCATGTTTTAATGCTGTAGTCCTGCACTCTTGTGTGTGTGTGTGTGTGTGTAAAGTGTAAATAATATTTGTGTACTTGAGGCAGCTCCAGTAACAGCCAGGTGTCCTGGAATAGATTCCTGTCTCACTTCCCTCATAAACAGGAAGCTCAGCATACATCCAGTTGAACTTTTCCAGTGGAGGATGTGTGTGTGTGTGTGTGTGTGTGTGTTGAACGACATTCCTGTTGGACATTCCAAATCCATGAAGAGAACCTTCACCTTCTGGCCCAGTATTTCCGAGTTTGGTGAAAGTGTTTTACCTGAACACCATGAACCCTGAACACTAAAAAAAAGGTATCTCAAGACACCTTGAGTTTACACACTTTACTCTTAAAATGATTTAACTTTTAAGTAAATTCTTGAACATACTCCTCTGGCAGATAACAATGAGCCTCATTCACCAAGTTTTGATGTTGAAGTTGACAGAAAATGCCTAAATCTAATTTCCTTTTTCATTCTGATAACATGCAAAGCTGCTATGTAACAATGTGTATCAGTCCCTCCAGGACTTCACAGGCATTTTTGAGATTGTTGCGGCATAAAATGCCTGATTATGCTGCAGCTTTTCTAAATAACTGCGATGAAAGTTGTGGTGTTTTGTTGCAGTAAAGTTGCGTTGAATTGAACTGAATATTCCTACTTAAAGAGTCTTGAACTGTGAAGACGATTAGATGATCAGGTGTCCTCCTTGTCTTTTTGGGCTTGATGCTCTACGAAGATGATAAAATACACAAAGGGAATGTGTGTGTGTGTTGTGCAGTAAGGGAGAGGCTGCATTGTTGTTGATGCAGGAGACAGTGAGGCTGAGACAGACTATCATGCAGGAAACAGTGTGTCTGTGAGGGAGTAGAGAGAGGGAGAGAGAGACAGTCCGCCTGTCTGGAGGAGGAGGACGTGAAGGTTGTCTGGTGTCCATTGTTTCTATCTCTCTCAGTTCTTCTCTGTCTCTGTCTGTCTCTCTTTCACTACACACAAACCAGCTGGATGATATGGCTAAAACATTCCCTCAATATTGCAATATACAATATTCACCTTGTAATTGGAAGGTCACTTGTTCAAGTTCCGGACCGGTAAAGGTACCACTGTGGTACTCATGAGCAAGATACTGTCACCAAGCACTGCTGCTCCCCAGGTGCTGCCCATGTCAGCTGTCCACTGCTCCTTCACGGATGGCTCAAATGCAGAGGTTACATCTGACTGTGGTGTACTGTGCTGTGGTGTGATCACAATGACAAATAATCACTCACTAATATATGCAACTTGAACCACTTATGTCTGTCAATAAAAAATGGTCAACTTTTGCATTTTTTTCTGCATCACCCATGTGACATTGGGTGCAGTGACGGATTTTCAGCTATTTGTTGACAACAGCAACAATCCCAACAGAATTTTTCTTTGCATGAAGGGTTTAAGCTGCCCACATTTACAGCAGATAAAACGGGTAATAATATTAACATCATCAACATTTCCAACACAGTTCCAGTGTCACACAGTCAGAAATGTGTTTCTCTTCCTCAAAGGCAACATGAAACTATGAGTGGAATCTGGAGGCGTCAAGGCCTGAGTTTGGAACGTTGTGCTTATCATTCAGACAGAGCTTAGAAATAAACTTTACACAAGCATCCAGAACAAATTTACTTCTTTACATTCATTCGTTCACCAACCGTACTTGAGAAAAAATTTGTTCTTAAAACCCAGTTATGCAGGTTTCACCAAGACATTCTACAATGTTTTATCTTTTGGAGATTTGATGCTTAGATAAACACAATCTATAAATGCAGAAGGAGACACTTACGCACATTTTACGGCATGTTGCATAAGTTTGTGCTTAAGAAATCCTTAGTCAAGACATTTTGGCAGTTGTTTAATGGTTAAGGAGTTGGCTCTGTGTTTGGAGGCCTGGCTGGGTAAAGATACCACTGAGGTACTCATGAGCAAGGTACTGTTCCCAAGCACTGCTCTCCAGGTGTTGCCATAACAATCACTTACTTGAACTAACTTAAAGAAAGGTCTATGTGGGATTCACGATGTGCTCTGAAATGTGATTACAAACACGGTGTAGTGCTGCACTCTCAAAGAAATAAATTGCACGGTTTGCAAAAATGTTTTCACAATGATTACTGAAATACATGTTTTCTAATTAACATAATAATATAAGGATAATACAATACAACTGTATAACTGTAGAAAACACAATAAGTTAATGTTTTGCACAAACATGCATGAAATAAAATCTGCATAAAACTGGCCTTAGGGTTTGCCAATTCTGCTCTCGCTTAAAAACAAATCTCAAATAAGAAAACACTGGTGAATGTCAGGATCTTGGTGAAAACAGTGTGGGAGTTTAAAGAACAAATGGTTTCTTAATAACGGTTGGTGAACAAGGCTTGTGTTCCTGACAGACATATACCTAAGTGAAATATAAACTTCATTTTCAAATTAATGGAATTGACCTGCAGATTCTTGGCCTTACTGACACGCTGCATACTTTCTGTGAAGCACCCCGTAATCCAAATCAAGGACTTCACTCCTTTATTCAGTGTAAATCTTCTGATACGATCGGAACACACAGAGAGACACCGGGACGCTGCCCAGACGGCTGAACTTTGTTTGCTAATAAAACCACATCCAGTAAAATGCTGCGCGAAGGAGTTCTTCCTAGAAACGCTTATAAAGCCTGCACCACTGCCGAGTTCTATGAACACTTTATAAAACCGCTCGGACAGCAGCGCTTGGGGACGGTACCTTGCTCATGAGCACCTCAGCGGCTTTTCAATCACAGGGTCAATTCCCTAACCGTTATGCAACTGATGAGGTGGGAGCCAATACTGGGCCAGTGCCAACACACTACAGGGCACACACACTCACATTCATACCAACTGTCCTGAGTTGTGGTCATAAACTGACCGGTGGTGAAGAGAGATGCAGACAGATATGCAGATGCAGATATAAGATCACAGACGAGCTGCAGAATTGCAGTTCTATAATGTACAAGCTATAAAGCTGGATTTCTTAATCAAATGTTTGCACAATGTGGGCACACTGTCAGATCTGCTACAGGAGGAGAACATGATGAACTGCGACAGGTTAGAAGTTTACATGACAACTTTTCTAGGTAATGTGGACAAGCAATTATCCATCAACAAACTCGACGAGTAATGGAATGTTACATGGAATATATAAGAAAATATTGCTTGAGAATACAGTGTTTTTGCTTGAACAGGAGATAAAGAAATATTTTTATGTTTGCACTAGAAGTTTTCACAAGAACATGAGAAACTCCTCAGTGTTAACTAGGGGCTGGGAATTCAAAAACCGGTTCAGAATCAGAACGCGTTCCAAGTGATCAATTCCATCGTAATTGTACCCGGATTATCCACAGACATAATCGGGCAAGTGCACATTTAGCACAAGCAGACCTTTAAATATCTTTTCACATTTTTTATATTATAAACTGGAAATGATGCATACAGATCATATGTTAATCATTTAAAAATATAATTTTCTAAAGAGAGAACACAGAAAGATTTCTTAAAAGAAAAAATTCACAATAGCATACCCCTACCCTAATCCGGGATTAATGATTCTCTCATTCCCAGCACCACGTTTTCCACTTTTCCCTAGGTTTTGTGTCGCGGTTCATTACGTCTGACTCTCTGCGACTTGACCTTCAACCACGAGAATTCATGACGCATATGATATTTTTCACGATGTAAACACACACGCTGCGCTTGTTAGCGCTCACGACTCTCACAGGGAAGTCCAACGTTCACTAAAACCTTCCAGTCCAGTTACATCTTCCCATTTATTACAGACAAAACTTATATTTTAGCTGATAAATGACAACAACAAGCAGCGTTCTACTCACAGTACAGACATTTACTTGATATTTATTTATTCCCGACGCGCGTCCACAGCGCTATTGTGCCGCGGCTCTCTTATGGAACGCCCTCATGACAAAAATGTACTTCTCTCCCAGAAACGAGTCAAAAATGAGTTATAGGCCGAAATCGGTCCAAATGCTTAAAAATTGCCAAAACCTAAGTATTTCTTGATTTTCTATTAATCAGAAAACTTTTTAAAGAAGTGTTTCCACCTGCACTAACCTTATTGTTCTTCATAGTACTAAGCCATAGAATGTCTCTGCATAATAACAACTCTGAATATAAATATGAACGTGTTTATGTTCACAGTCTTGTGCAGACATCATTTTGGGGGAAAAAACGGTTGCTTGTGGTGCGGAAGACTGTGTCAAACTTTCTTCGCACTCAGGAATCAATAAGAGAATTGATAAGGAATTGGATTGATAGGCAGAATCGACAATGGCATTAATATTGATCAAATCTTATCAATTGCCACCCCTAGTGTTAACGTGCCATGGGGCAGTTGGTAGTGTAACGTTTGGGGAGTTGGCACCATGATTGTGTGATCGAGTGTTGCCAGATCACGTCTTGGATCGGTAAAGGTACCAATGAGGTACTCATAAGCAAGGTACCATCCCCAACCACTGCACCCCAGTGCTCCTTCACGGACGGGTCAAATGCAGGGCCCACATTCTGGCAATGGCATGAAAGCGAAATGTTAACAGCTGAAAAATCATCACAATTTTGAATGGTGAAAATTATGATCAAAGCCATGGAGCTTTTTTTACTCACAGTGTGGTGATGGTGGTGTGTGGTTAGGATTCTTACATCTGGACCAAGGTTGTGTAAATGTAATTACATTTTTGAGCTTAAGGTGATTTTTGGATCCCTTCTAGTTGGCAGCAGTGCCAACTTTACTGGACCACCTTAAAAATGTGTCCTGTTTGTAACTTAGTTCAGGTTCAGGTTAATTCTGTCATTCACTGACATTGTTACGTAAGACAGACGAGATCTAACTTCTCGTGGCAAAGTGGAAAATCCAATGTGCTAGCCTGGAGCCGTGTGGAGCCAAGATTAAGCGTGTGTGTGTGTGACACGAGGATGGAGCTGAGGAGTTAAAGGGGGCACGTGGTACCACAACACACTCACACACTCACATGCCCACTTGCATGAGTTGCTCTCCCAACACCTTAACAAGCACTAACACACACCTGACCGGACACACACACACACACACACTCTTCAGGGATATGGGAGTAATAATGACATTTTGTGGTAGACAAAATAGATTTAAAAGAAACTAATTAGGCGCAGGTTGGGGTGGTTGCTAGGAGACGCAGAGCTCTTGTTTTGATGATAGCCGCCAGGCTAATGCTGCTCGGCCTCTGACATGGGTTCTTACGCCAAGACCTCGAAACACAAACGAGATTAAAAGCCTATTAGAATTTGCCGGAACATCATTACCTTTGCAAAAGAAAGAACACCGGGCTGAAGTGGAGATTTTACACAAGTTCATAATGGATGTTTGCGGCTTTGGTTTGTACTTAAGCCGGTCAGAAAAGAAAATTAATTAAAGATTTCTGTATCTGAGTGTGTTTAATTGTAATATAAAGAAATATTGCATTGGTTCACATCTGTTCTGCTAACTTTAAATCTAGACGTAAACCAACACCTGCTGTTCAACCAAGTTACACACCATAACAAACCCTGTCAAAGTGGAGCAGTTGCTAGTGTAACGGTAAAGCTGGGCCCATTTTCAGCCGATTTTTCACTCGTGCGACTACTTTTTGGCTTAATTGTGCATCGTGCATGTAGTATACATGGGGTAACGAGCACCCATTAACCCCTCACGAACCAGCTCCCGATCGGCAATCATATGGTTGGATAAAAAAATCAAACCTGTTTGAAATTCCTTTGTGAGGCTATCGCACTGTTAAAGCAGAGCCACAAGCCGACTCACCTGAACCTCAGTGGGTTTTCCCTCATTGCGACTGCGTGAACACAGAACTGGATGTGAAATGCAAACCAAGTAAAGAGTACACACATTGCGACACAGAGCATAGTCTGGACAGAGCCGTTGGAGGTTCGACTTTACAGTTCCGGGTATGGAAACCTGATGTGTCATGTAGTGTGAACAGTCAGGTCGCAACCGAGCATCGGACTGTATACTGTGTGCATATAAATCAGGAGCTTTGGCTTTTCAACCCATGGAATTTAGTCGTACAGTTGAACTGGAGGATTACAACAACAAACAAAAAAAATACGGAAAAATTGCATAGTGTATGAGTGTATGCCCAGTCTTAGGGAGTCGGCCCTGTTATTGGGAGGTCGCCGGTTCAGTAAAAGGTACCATCGGTGTACTCAAGAGCAAGGTAACGTCCCCAAGCACTGCTTCCCGGGTGCTGCCAAAAAGCTACCCACTGCTCCTTTTGGAAAATCACTTAAAAACAAGTGAAAAGAAGATTTGCAATCATTTTACGGAACATTAAAGATTAGTCTCATAGCTGCGTTCTGAATCTGAATTACTCTTAAGTTATGAGCCTTACGTCCTCTACATCCTCTAAATGTGAAGAGTAGAAAGTAAAAAGTTGCTGGGAAGAAATTCTCAAGCATCTGAAAGTTCTGAAGGACCTTTACAAAGTATTCATACTTTATTACTTCCCACCTCTGCTGATTAGTTAAATAATCTTACAACTTGGCAGAATCTCAACATGGGAAAACTCCTTCTAATTCCATCTAATTTCACCATCTTTCCTGTTTTTGCAGTGCCGTTCTCTTGTAGGTCCAGGGTACCGGGTCGGATTTAATTACAGATTAGATGACAGAATCCCTCACTCAGCCTCGTTATTAATCCTGGATTTGGGAGTTTGAACGGTGTGGAACAAATGCCTCCTTTGTTTTACTCAAAATGAGTCTAAATAACTAAAGAGAGATATTGCAGAGCTCGGGTTCAACTGGAACGATGTGAGGAGCGAGGGATGAAACTCACATGATCGTTCTGGAGGTCTGGAGGATGAACGTGAAGGCGTACTTCAGCCTCGGGGTTCTGAACGGGAACAATCTACTTTTTATGTTAACACACACACACACTCACATCATGACCCATTAAGCTGACCTGTACACACACACACACATTTAAATCCCGTGTTGTGGAAGCTACTTTTCAATGGTACGTTTCAAGCTACAAGCTACTTACGACTGAAAGTATCTAAACTCCACAAGAAGCTACAGAGGAAAAGTGGCTAACTACATCCATGCTGTTTCATCCTGTAATACTTCATATTTGTGCTAAAGCATAGTTTTATATCAAATAAAATCACAAACAACAGCTAGTTGAAAATAGCCACCTAGATATAGAGAAAAAGTAATAGTATTTATAGTATAATAGTATTTCTTTATGGTATAATAGTTTACTATTAATTTTAGTATAATAAATATTTTTGTAATGATAATGGTATTTTTGTAATGATGCAATGTCTTGCCAGACTACATTTTTACATTATTAGCAAAAATATTTAGTTACTGGAAGAGCAACTGAAAAAGTAGTTATGTTAGTAGGGTCACTAGTTTTAGTTAACTACTCCCAACACAGTTTACTTCACTATATTTTTGAGGAGGCTCGATGAGCGTTAATGATGAGTGTATCCAGAGATGGACAGTAATGAAGTACATTTACTTGAGTACTGTACTTCTGTACTTACGACTCACTTCACCACATTTGAAAGACAAATACCATACTTTTCACTCCGCTTTATTTCTATAAAGGTTTTTGTTACTCGTAAAATCTATGGATAAAATGGATGCTTTTCCTCCTTTTCTAATATGTGATTTGGTTGTTTGGCAGGTGACAGTCTATCAGTAATTAGTAGTGTTAAGTTACACCTGTAGACTGTAACTATAAAACCAAGTTCAGACAGTTCTGCCATTTTCTGTCTTGCTTAAATCGTTGCTGTTGGAAAATCATGAAGCTAGAAGTCTAGAGCTGGGTTTGTAAGCAGGTTGGAATGTTGATTTTATTTTTACATACACATATATGTTTGCACACACTACCAGAGCATTAATCATTTAGTTATTTTTGAAGGTAAATGTGAGGCGTTTTTATCACACATTTCCTGCGTCTTCTAACCATAACAAGAAGTGAGTTCACTGGCGTATGGCTCAATTTTGCAGGAAACGACAATGACTAGTCAAAAATTGCAGAAAAGTTGCGGTAATTGGTAGTAATGAATTTGGGGGATTGGCTGAATTTACCTTAATAGTTGTGATCGCAACATTGCAAAATCGAAGAGGGTATGACTTTCAATTAAGTGATAAGGTTAGCTACTTCGTACACCTCTAAATGTAACTAAACAAGTTTATGACTAACCCTAAACCCTAACCCTAAACTGAGTAACAAAAAAAACTTTTCTGAATTTTCAGTTTTCATATGTTGCTTCTTTTATATGTTCCTAGTAAAAAATATATCTTAGCAAAAAAAAAACAAACGAACATTTTTTTCATCCCCAAAGGTAAGCTCTGTCCAGCAAAACATTATATTCCTAAGTTAATGGAAACTGTTTTGGCATTTTCATCAGGTGACGTTACCTTAATTCAAAGACAAATTCCTTCATTCCTGTACTTAAGTTTAAAATATTTTACTTCAAATGGCAATGCAGTTAAATCATTTTAATTGAACTAATCATTTTGAGTAGAAAATGTGATGTTGATGTTGATATAAGATGAAATGAATATAGTGTGTATAGATGATAAGTTTGAGAAAGCAACACTGTGTGTGTTATTTGGGTCATACTGTACAGGCTGTTGAATGCGTTAGTTTGGGGTCAGGAGAGGTGAAGCAGATTTTTGTTGGATCTTTCTTTTGCAAGGCTGTAAACAGTGAAAGTCTTTAACAATGTGCTTATTTCAGCCTGATTTCAGCAGAAAAACAGGATTTGCTGTTTGTTGCTCAACGTCCTCATGCTGCTGTGACAGTCACACTTCTGCCGGAAAAGAGGATAAAACGGGCAAAGTGTATAGAGCTTGATAATTGTCAGAGCAGATTAAATTTTGTTGATGAAAATATTTGTCTACTAATTTTTCCGTGGCTAAAATGAGAAATTGACAAGCTAAAAACAGATAATTGATAATAATATTCAGTGGTGAATATTTGTTTTCTTTAACAAGATGAGATGGACCGTTTTCACCGTTATCACACAAAAAAGTTACTAATTTTTATCTTGCTTAATAATTAACACTAAGGCTTTTTCCGGCTGGGAGAGCTACATACTTCTATCTTAAGTATGATTTGCTATATACTGTCATTTTTAAGTAAAATATATGACAGTAAAAAATGTCTAACTGCACTAAATAAGTGAAAATTAGTGATTATTTGTCATTGTGAACACAGCACAGCACACCACAATGAAATGTGACCTCTGCATTTGAGCCATCCATGAAGAAGCAGTGGGCAGCTGACATGGGCAGCACCCGGGGAGCAGTGCTTGTGGATGGTACCTTCCTCATGAGTACCCCTGTGGTACCTTTACCAGTCTGGGACGTGAACCGGTGACCTTCAGATCACGGGGTGAACTCCCTAGCTGTCAGTCAGGATCAATATTAGTGACCTTATGTCCATGTCAGTGAGAAGGAGGAGTATTTTAAAATTTCTTTGTAACTTCTAATTGCAAAAAAAGAGATAATTACATGTATTATTGAATTTGGTCACAAGTTGATATTTTTGTTGTTCAATGTTAAAGTTGTCTTTCATCGTTTATATGGATAAATCATTGTGATAACTGTCATTTCTCAAGGTATTGCATTTAATAATACTGAACGCATCAGTAACAGAATTTTACACATTACATAGCTTTTGTGATGTTCTGCATAAACTAGGATATCGTTTTTGCTATGCGATGGAACTGTATAGTTATTTTTATGGCGAGGTGTGAAATTCTATGAAGGTCCAAAAGCTGAATCATTCACAGTCTCACCCACATTTCAGGAATTCTAAATTTAGGATCAGTAACCGTTGGCTACTCATTAATTTTTTATTTATCTGTTCAAAAGTTGATCCAGTGCAGTATTTGATCTAAGTCCAAGACATCTCTATGTGTAAATGTGAAAACAGTGACAGAGTGAGGGATGGGGTTTTATGAATGAGTTCACAAAACTTCTCACCCTCTCACTCAGGTGTTTACTTACCAAGTCATACATTTGAACAATTAGTACAAAACTTGTTCTTAACGGTGTGCTCTAAACCTTTTGTATCATTGCTCTTTTTTACCATGACCCAAATAAATTTTATAACAATACTCTGGCTGGAACCAGCTCGTAAGTGTAAGTTAATGAGTGAAAAAACATGTGACACTGTGAGAAACCCATGACAGCTTTCTCAGAATGAAAAATGTCACTGACCAGCAAGTCATGATTTGGGTGGGAGCAGAGTGTCAGAGAATTTATGGAAAATTACATTCAATCTGTCTGTCTGTAAAGGTAATGATATTCTGTGTGGAATGTTCCGGACGGTTAGAGTTTAGACGCTTTTTGAAGGTTTAGACGGTTAGGGATTTGTTTTGTTTCTCATGTTTAGCAATTATTATACAGAATGGGGTTTATTTAGTCATAAAACTTTGTTTAATATATTACATTCCTGGTACTTTATACATTAGAGGCAATAGGTTTTTTGCTAAAATATTTTTACTAAAAATATTAGGCAAACAAGTAAAATTGAAGTGTTTATTGAGCTATCTATATAGTATACTATATAGTAAGTATAATACATATATTACAAGTAGTTAACTTGTAAATGTATAATAAAAAATGTTTGGAAATATTTATTTGATAAAAATACACTTTTAAGTGTAAAAAGTGATCTTTCAGTATCTAACTACATTCAAACCCTATTTTGTACTGCAAATAAAGTTATAAGTAGCAGATACATACTTTTTAGTTAATGAAAGTGGGAATATATTGGGAAAATTTTGAAGAAAACTGCAAGTATTTATATACTATACTGTATATAGACCACTTTAAAAATCCCTTTTAATACCTATGAAAAGCACAAAGACTTCTCCAAATGCTTGTTAGTATAAACAAAGTTGTTCAGTATACAGACCCTTCAGAATTTCATGATATTAACGCAAATTCAACCTCAATCCCCTCAAATTTATTACTATCGTGCAATTTTGACCAATTACTGCAACTTTTCCACCATTTTTGACCAATAATTGTCGTTTTCCACAAAACTTTGAGCCATATCTCAGCGAACTCACTTCCTTGTTATGTTTAGAAGACACAGGAAACTTGATAAAAACACCTTACATTTACCTTCAAAAATAACTAATCGTTAATGGTTCATAAAAAGAATAGTGGTTTGTTCCCATCATTTTAATCAATTGTTTAAGAATCATCATAAAGGGAGACAAAATCGCAAACTATGACTTCCTCCTTCACATTTATTGCAACAAAACACCTAAAAACACAGCAACTTTCATCACAATTTTTTTTTGAAAATCTGCCGGAAAATCAGGCATTTTAGGAGGCAACAATCTCAAAAAAGACCCGCAAAATCCTGGAGGGACTGAGTATATCTGGGATATAACAGAGTATACTTACTTATATTCAGTGTTGGGGAGTGACGAGTTACATGTAACAAAATTACGTAATTTAATTACAAAATAAAAGTAACAGTAATCAGTTACATTACTTTGAAAAAATGTGTAATTAAATTACAGTTACTTTCAGGAAATATTCAGGATTACAGTTTCAGTTATATCTCAATATTTTCTACAGAAACATTGGCTATATGTTTAATAACATTATTGTTTTGCCATTTTTTCTTGTGCACAACATCCTCCATTTACAGCTGGAAGTCTGATACTATTCCAATATGTCTAGTTGGTTCTCTTATCATGTTTGAATTTGCAACACCCACTTGCTGCTGGATCTACAGCCTACAGGCGGTCTGAGCTGCAGTTACGAGGAGGCCTGCAATGCCAGATAGAAACTACGATGTAGGCCTAGCCCACTGCAGGAAATAAAAATGAGCTGTAGTGAGCAGACGCTATATGCACCATCAATCCCACACCAATAGACAACTGCTTATTCAGTGATGTTCACCAAATGTTGAATGTCAAATATTTGATTTAGCAGCTATAGGTATTGAGAGATCAGCATGATCTCACAGTAGAGCGGTGTTGAGGTGTTGAAGTGTGACACGGCTGTGGCTGTGTTGAGGGAGTTTAAAAGGATTTTGACAGCAGTCAGGGTTGAGTAATGCTGTAAGGTTAACCAGGTTTCAAAAACTGAAAATGGTTGACACTTGAGAAAATTCATTCAAAATGTAGAAAAGTAATCCAAAAGTAGTCAAATATAATTAGTTACATTACTTTGTTAAAGTAATTGAAATAGTTACACTACTATTACATTTAAGATAGGGTAACTTGTAATTGTAACGCATCACATTTCCAAAGTAGCTTTCCCAACACTGCCTATGTTTAGTTTAGAAGTACAAGAGAAGCACAACTGAGTGTACAAATCTGTCTTTTTAATGGCGTTCTTTCAAGAATTTTCCTTTGTTCAAAGACACCATGAAAGAGCACGAACAATGGAGCCTGGTTAGTTTATGTGAGTGTGTGTGTTATTTTTAAAACACAGACACGGTGCTATTCTTCACTGCTTTATTGAGTTGTTCATTATCATTTTTCCTCTTGAGTGATCATCCCATCTCCCACCTCAGCCCGCTCTCTGCCACCTCCCCACCGTGCTTAAAGCAGTTCGATAAAGAGTCTCACATTCCCCACACACGTGTCTCGAGGGCTGACACGACTTCCCCGACTCCCCCACCTCGCCCGCTCTAACCTCAAGGCTTTGTGTTGAAATGTATTTATAACTCTGTCTCCTCTGCTCTCTCGGTGATTAGAGACCTGGCCTAGGAGCTGGAAATATCCCTGTAAAAGGTAGCAGAAGAGCTGGTGTGTTTGTGTGTGCAGGGTTTGTGGTTAGGATGGTACCTGATAATATTTACTTAAAAACTTGTTTTTTGTTTTTTTTTAGATGAACCATAAAGAAGAATTTTGACTCTGACCAGCATCAAACCTGCCATAACCAACAAGTGAGCAGCGTGACACAAGGAAACTGTGCAAAGTCATGGTTTAAAAAGCTGAATGCTATAGAGTAGTATATAATCCCATAAAATGATTAACTTGAGTGCACAAGTTATTATCTTGTCAGACACATTGTTTATCTTGTGAGAACAAGTTATTTATCTTATGTATACAAATTATTTATCTTGTGCGCAGTTGTTTATCTTGCTTTTTTTTTTTTTTTGTCTTGTGGGAAGAAGTTATCTTGTATTATTAAGTTATTATCTTGTGCAAACACATTGTTTATCATCTGGAAACAATTTATTTGCCTTGTGGTAAAAAATTATCTTGTGGTAACAAATTGTTTGTCTTGTGGGAACTTGTTAATATCTTGTGAGTACAAGTTATTTATCTTATGGTAAAAAGTAATTGTCTTGTGTAAACGTTTAGGAATGCACTGTTTATCTTGTGGGAACATTAGCATTAAATTAGATTTAATTTGTTATATAGTTATATATACTTGTATATAAGTGTGTTGGTGGCCTAGTGGTAGGACACTCGCCTTTGGACCAAGACATTACCAACACTGGGTCCCTGAGCAAGACCCTTAACCCTATGTTGCTCTCAGGGGAACTGTCCCTGAAATTAGAGATGTAAGTTGCTCTGGATAAGAGTGTCTGCTAAATACCATGAATGTAGTTATTATCTTGGGAACGTGTTTATCATGTGGGAATAAGTTATTGTCTTGAGTACACAAGTTATTTGTCCTGTAAGGGCAAGTTATTTATCTTGTAGGAGCAAAATATTTAGTTGTTATACATTGGGAACAAGTAATTTATTCAAGTCAAAGTCAAAGTAAACAAAGTGTAGAAACAAGTTATTATCTTGTGGGAAATAGTAATACCTTAATAGTAATATTTGCTAAAGTTACTAACCAAAGTGAGTTTTAGTAATATTTGTTTGCTGGCGTGCTGGTGTACTCGAGTCCCGACTAAGACATTGTTCTGATCTTCACTGTAAGGGGAAGGTGAGAGGAAATACATTAGACAGACTTCTTTACTCTCAACAATGAAAAACAGCTGTTTATAATTAACCTGCAGTGTGAGGGGGAAGTGTGTGTGTTTGACCTTTACTTATTTCAGACTGCAAAATGGGGATAGACCTAGCGTTTGGGCTTAGTTATGAAATTATTTATTTGATAATTACTCAGTTATTGTCTTTAAAAGAGCAGAAAAGCTCTATGTTTGTTACTGAGGTTATGGTTAGAGTTAGTGTTTGTTACAGTCATCATTATGTACATGGACGTATAGTGAGGTAAAAGTGTGTGTGTGTGTGTTTTACAGATGTTTTTAACTCTGAAAAAACATGTCTGAAATGATTGTGACTGTGTGTGTTTGTCATCCATTAATTTAACTCTGTATAGAATTTTATTGAGGTATGGTGATATAAATCTGTGTGTGCGTGTTCACGTGTGTGTGCTCTAGCAGAATAGAGCAGCTGCAGTGGTTGTGAGGAAGTTGAAACAAAGCTTCCACAGAGGCAGGAAGTGATGTCCTTGAGTCTGAAAAACAACATTCTCTCTCCTCCACATCAGCTGTAAAACATCCTCTAACGTTGCACTAACACACACTCAAATTCACTCTGCCTCTGGATTAAAGTGATTATTTGTCATTGTGGAACACAGCACAGCACACAGTGCATTTGCATGTGCATTTGACCTAGTCAGCAACACAAACCTTTTCTGCTCTTTTAGTTTTCTTACTGTCCTTGTAATGCGAAAAATAACTAATAAATCAACAACCCAATGGAGACACCACTTTTCCTCCCAAACTTTAGGACGGCAGATGTAGAGTCTGATGCCACGTTTACACATAGGTATTTACCAAAACGCTATTTCCCCCTCTCCCTATATTCCCCTTCCCCCTTGTAATATCCTTGTTTATACCAGATCGTCTTCAAAAAGTATTCATTTACACAAATAATGAAAAGGCGTAATAAATACGCCGTCAAGGTCATATCAGCCAATCAGAAAAGGGGGGCGAAGTCATGGAAACTAACGTTTCTGAATTCTGCCAATGGACAGAAAATAATTATTTTTAGGTTCCAGTCGACATGAGTGTTAAATAACATTTATGATGTTTGTGAATTTTTGGTGTAAAGGAAGCTGCAGTTCGTCACGTCATTGTTGAATTACAGCATTGCTAAAGTTTGTCAACTCCAATGACTACAAGCTCATCAGTCGCATACATGACGTCACTACACGTTCCCTCCACTCATGGCGCCCGTTCTGGGTCTGTCGCAGGTCACGATCTCAAGATGCCGGTCTGATTAGTTCTCGAGTGTCACCATATGAGCAAAGCTGAAGAGTGAGACAGCCATGTTCCATAAGTTTGGTTTGTGTGTGCCGGTGATGTGTATTACTCACACAGAGAGCTGTAGTTCTCTGAGCGGTCTCATACAAACCTAATATAATTCATCTTCCTCACGCTGAATCGTAACCTTGTTGACATGAAAAATTAATTTCAAAATTCACAAACAACATATGTAAAATTCACAACATAATTCAAATGGGACCAGAAAATGTTTCCCAAGTGACTCCTCAGATTTTTTTCTGTTCGTTAAATTAATTTATTACCGAAAATAATGTAAAATTGTGTGTAAAATGAATTACTAATGTACAAAACACATTATACAAATGTTTTTTATTTATGTGGCTTATTATACTCAACATGGAACAGAGTGAGTTGCCTTACCGCCACCCGAGCCACATGTGAAAGTGTTTTTGAAAATAAAGCACCCCGCTCACTGCGATGGTCAATAAAAATGACAAAAAGCGTTTTCAGAAATATTCGTTTTCAGTGAATAAACGTCTGTTTTCGTGTAATTTGAAGGCAAAACCACACGGATATATCACCATTTTCCCAGACACACAGCTAGGTGTAAATGGGGCCTGAAATTTGTGCCCAGTATAAGCTTAGGTCAGAAATACCCACATACTCACACACTCATGTGCTCATGTGGAGGTCGTTAACTAGAGCAGCGATTTGTCATTGTAAAATTCATGCTAGAAGGAAAGAACACGAGCCCCAACGCACAAACACCCACACACACACACAAACACACACTGTACTGTTGTTATAATGCGTGTGTGTTGGTGCTTGTGTTCTTTCCTTCTAGCATGAGTGTGTGTGTCCTCCAGCTGTTCCAGTTTTTTTGCAATAAAAGCTGTCTGTGTTTTAGATTGCACTCTCTTCTCATCACGTCTCTGTCTGTGCTGAGGACCGTCTGTACTGTGATCACCGGGTCAGAAGAGTAAAACTTGTTCCCAGATTTATTAGGTTGCAGTGGACAAATCTTTTCATTCTTTTAGGTTTAATCGAGTGAGTGATTTTTTGTCGTTCGCGAACACAGCAAAGCACACAGTGCACCACAACGAAATCCCCTGCACCTGGGGAGCAGTACCTTGCTCATGAGTACCTCAGTGGTACCTTTACCGGTCTTGGACTTCAACGGGTGACCTTCCGATCACATAGTGAACTCTTTAAACGTTACATTACCAACTGGCCCTCCCGAAATAGTATCCACCCGTGAAGGAGCAGTGGGCAGCTTTTTTGGCAGCACTTGACGACCAGTGCTTGGGGATGGTACCTTGCTCATGAGTACCTCAGTGGTACCTTTACCAGTCCGGGACTTGAACCGGCAACGCTCTGATCATGGGGACAATTCCCTAACTGTTACCAGCTGACCCCAAGCCCCCCAAAACACACTCTCTCTCTCTCTCTCTCTCTCTCTCTCTCTCTCTATATATATATATATATATACAGTACTGTGCAAAAGTTTTAGGTTTCTCTTTTGTTCATTCACTGCATTTTGTTTATTGATGAAAATAAATGATTAACACTTCCATTTTTGAAAGCATTCTTTGTTTACAGCATTTTTTCACACCTGCCTAAAACGTTTGCACAGTACTGTATCTATATCTATATCTATATCTATATCTATATCTATCTATCTATCT